>JASVEL010006920.1:0-182906 GCA_032618575.1 Nicotiana noctiflora
AAATGGGAGCTTAAACTATGGTCATGAAAAGAAAAAAGACCAACCAAATGGTAAATTTATCTATGATCAATTCTTTTTCTCCACAAATTACCCCTTCCCAACTAGCCTGTTGTATCCATCTTGTAAGATCA
This sequence comes from Nicotiana noctiflora, assembly GCA_032618575.1. Taxonomy (NCBI): domain Eukaryota; kingdom Viridiplantae; phylum Streptophyta; class Magnoliopsida; order Solanales; family Solanaceae; genus Nicotiana; species Nicotiana noctiflora. Next base: position 132 of record JASVEL010006920.1, read on the forward strand.
GCTAATTCAATGGGCCAAATTTATCGAAATAAATCATTTGTTAGATTACATCTTAGGGTCGAAAAAGTAATATTACTCGATCATTATTAAATTGACCGTAACTTCTTTCAGTCCGTGAAGATCCCAAATTATAATAGTAATTCAAGTTACTTGGTTTAAATTTCTTTTTCTTCTAAAAAGTTTAAGCCTTAATTGACACTAAGAAAAAGTTAAATAGGCTGACAGAAATCATTGGGAACTAAATCAAAAAGTGTGGGCGTGCAAGAAGGCAACAGAGGAAGCTTATGAAAAGTAAAACATTGTGTTTCTATTAGTCCATTCTTTAATAATGTAGTCCTCCATTTCAAAATAAGTAATTTTTTTCAATGTTTTTTCACATGTTAAGAAGTCACATTTTAGCATTAATAAATAATATAATTGATCATTTTAACCTTACTATTTTACATAAAAACTCCTAACACATATTCGAACACTATTTACTCCAAGGACAATGTAGAAAAAATATCGTTAAGTCATTCTTGAAATCCGAAAAAAATCACTTATTTTGGACAAAAAAAAAAGTCAAAAATTACTTATTTTGGACAGGAGGGAGTACAGAATTAGGGTTTTGTATGTGCTGTACTTCATAGGCTATAAATTTTAGGGACACAAACGAAAAAAGAAACTGATGTATAATGTACATATTAGGGTTTTGTAGGGGCTGTCCTTCTTTTTCTTGTACTTTCTTCAGTACCCAGTACTTAAAATTACTCTAATCCTTTTTTTTTTTTTACTTTTAACATTACTCAATATACTTTAAACATAATCTTTATGTTTAAAGTAATTGTTCTTTCAATGTGGAGCAGTGTGCATGTTAGAATGCTTTAACTTCTCCACAGATAAGTAAAATTCTATATTATTAAATTAATTTATAAAAAAGTAATTTAATCGCTTAAAGGAGTTAAATTTTTGTAGCATAATTTTGTTTTTACACATCAAATCGCTAGAAAGAAAAAAATGGTATCTTGTTACAACAAATAAATTTATACTGATTTCATAAAGTTCTTTATACTCTAGTATATAAGTTGAATGCAACTTATAAAATAAAGTAAAAAGTAACTCATTAAGCCTATTAACTTAACCAGTGTAACATTCTTTAGACAATCCGTGTATATATATATATATATATATATATATATATATATATATATATATATATATATATATATATATATATATATATAAGTAAATTCAACTTCAAAAGATAATAATAATTTGTTACAGTCGACTAGATTATAATACAACAATAATAATATATTTACTGTAATCTTATAAGTGGGGTTTGAGAAAAATAGTGTATATACGGACCTTGCCCCTACTTGCTAGTGAAGCTGTTTCCTATAGACTCTCGGTTAAAGAAAAGATGAAAAATAAATTAAAGAAAAGAAAAAAGAAGAAGAAGAAAGAGGAAGAAGCGGAAGACAATAAGAAAAAAGGAAAAAAAAGAAAAGTAGCATCAAATTGTAACAAGAAAACAAGAATATGAAAATATAAGAGCGGTACTAATACTACTCCCAATGAAAGGGGAATTCTCGACTATTTACTAGTTTTCTACCCTAATTCTCAATATCCACTCCCACATATTTTTGAGTCATGTCGTGTGTGAGCTGAAACGTCATGTTCCATCTAATCATCTCTTCCCAATATAAATATCTTTTTTATTTTTTAATATACGTTACACCCTTTGGGATGTTTCCTTCTCTAATCCTACATGAATGTAGGATGTTTCGTGCACCTGATTGTCCGTTTTTCCCTTAATTTGTATTTGTACTGCATAAGGCTCATTAAATAGTGGAACAACTTTCTATGGAATTTTTATATAAATAGCTGGACAAATTTATTGCTTACTATTCCTAGTCGATATACATATATCATATATAAATTATACTTACAATATATATTTATTGATTATTTTTAATTTTAACAGTTGGGTGACTAATTAAATTAGTTTTTTTTTTAACTGGAGTATTACTCCCTCCGGTCCAAGTGAATTTTTGGCCTTTTTTTGTGGTCCAAAATAAGTGATTGATTTCAAGAATGACTTAATGATGTTTTTCCTACATTGTCCTTGGAGTAAATAGTGTTGGAATATGTGTTAGGAATGTTTATGTGAGATAGTAATGTTAAAATGGTCAATTCTATTGCTAATAATGTTAAATGTAATTTTTTTAATATGTGTGAAAACATCCAAAAATTCACTTATTTTGGACCGGAGGGAGTATTCAAAAGCTCAAACTTGAGATCTCAGAAGAATTTTATCGTACCAGATGGTAAGATGATAAATTTGACAATCATGCGTGACTGTAATATGCTAATATCAATGAATTTGCAAGTTGCAAATGGTTCTTTAGCAGTCAAAAGGGTAAAGATAACACAGATGCTAACAAACACATAAAACCTGAGACATTGGGTTGGCTATAAGCTATAGCTAATAGCCATAGGCACATGACTCTCCTGGCAATGGACTGTACTGTTCTCATCATCATGGGAAGTATATAAATGCGTTCTTTTCGAGGTAATTTGAAGACATAGAAGTCATAAATACCAGCACGCACCATTTAATTAAACTCACGACTCATGACCTATGATTTGCTAACTGCTGAGCTGACCAACACAGATACAAGGCCAGCATAATTAGGTATGGCTTAGGTTAAATCATAGTTATAAGATATACGTGGCATAAATATTTTATATTATTAATGAAATTTAATAATACTATATGTGAACTTACTCATATTATTGGTCTCAAAACCGGATAAAAGAGAAGAATTAGGGTTGATTGATGGTTAGCTGCGGCAGCAAAATTTTCAGTAAAGAGATCCAGAAATAATAAAAATAGATATACGAAGAAGTTAAGAGGATTCAAAATTTAATATATGTAAATAAAAAAAATGTGAGCTTACACATATAATGAAATTTTCTGCCAGACGAAATTAAGATGAATCCTTTCTGCACCTAGTTCCGCCCTGGTTGATGACCAACACAAAATTTATCATTCCATGAGAATACTGTAAAGTTCTGCATTAGTCTTCAATTATCTTGTTGCAGTGTTGTTCTGATAAACAAATACTATTAACTACAACCAACAATGAAGAGTATATCTTGAATTACATATCCTATAGTAGCAAGACTATAGAAACCCTAGCCTATATTTGTAACCTCTTTTCAGTTCAAACTGTATCAACGTTGTTGTAGGCTATGAGCTTCTATTATTTCGCGGGATAGGGATGGGTCGAGGGGAGGGTTCCCGATAGGTTAATATCTCCTAGAATTACTAATGCATTTTGTTCATGTTGTTGCTTTGTTTACTTTGCCCTTTTATATGTCAGTTTTTTGTGGTTTATTCCGGAGTTACTAATGCTTTTTCTTTTTGTTTTGTTTTTATATTTTTTCCTTTTCTCGATCTTTCGCCGAGGGTCGACTGGAAACAGCCTCTCTGCCCTATCCGGTAGGAAAAAGGCCTACGTACATATTACCCTCCCCAGACCCCACCCCGTGAGATTATACCGGGTAGTTGCTGTTGTTTTCAGTTCAAACTGTGTTGTATAGTTTTAATATATCTCTTCTACGTTCATAGTTTTATTTACACAGCCACACAGGTATAATTGGAATTGAAAGTAGAGAGACTTGACATGCCGAATTTGCCTTCTCTTCTAATGAGCTTTAGGGACATAATTTTAAATTATTCGAACCAATAATTAATATCTAAAATCGAATGGTTAAATTAAAAAAAAATTCAGCTTGTAACATGAGGTAGATGAACAAAGGGATTTGGGAAAGCTAGGGGGGAGGGGGTGGGTGGGTGGTTGGAGTTTAGGGGGCACTAGTCCTACAAAACCAATGTATATCTGACACTAATATTCCCACACTTGTTCCTTCCAACACTCTACGCGATAAAACTTTTTCCTATTTTTAATACTTCCTTTTCTCTTCTCTTTCTTCTCTTTCTCTTATCATTTTCCTCTTCTATGGTTTTTTTTGCAGCCTTTTCTATATCATGATTTATGACTATGGTTTTGGTCAAGATTTAATAATTAGTTTCCACCTCCTCTTGTAGACACCACTAAGACCAACAAAAAAAAAACTATGTAAAGCAAATTAGTACAATATTTTGTGGTCTTGGATCAGGGTTCAAGGTAATTCTTTGCTTATGCAGCTTAATCAAGAAAATTAGTACATAAAGATGGAAATACTATGTGAAGCATTGTGCAAGCTCCAAGAAATTGGAATTAAGTCGTTATATATATACCCATTGTGTAATAACTAAGGATTTTATCCCAACTCTCAAAAATAAAGTTGTTTTAACCTTTTCATAGTCCACAAAGCACCCCGCATTCATGCAAGATTCACAGAAGGATCGCACCTCAAAAAGTGTAATTTGATAGTCTACCCTAACATAAATATTAGTGATTATTTTTACGGGCCAAACCCTTGACTTATAGGTCACACAGAGACAACTTTACCATATTTAAATATAATTATATAAATTAAACTATTAGCTTTGAAATATCCTACTGCTTAAATTTGATATGCATTACATGTGGGGGAGTAATTTATTTTTACATTTGGGAAACTATTTTGTGCTGTTTTTCTAGCATATATTACTAAAGCTGTTAAAAGAAAAAACATTTCTCATCAAAGACATTCTTTGCAGGTGCATGTTTTTGCTCAAAAGAATGTCTTTTCTTGATATAATTTTGTTAAATGTCATGTAGCATTCATCAACATATCCCTGTACAAAGTTTTTGACCTTATATGGAGAAAGAAAAACAGCTAGGACTTTATCTAGTACCATCTGAATATTCTATTATTCTGATATCTTAAGGGTTTTTCTTGACTCAACTTGTAAAAAATTTATATGACCTGTGTTGAGACAGAATTTTTGACCATTTTCCTAAATTATGTTACAGTGACAAACTCCAACCAGTTGGTTGTGTGTGGTTCAGTTCCATTACATTGACAACATGTGAAAATAGTTCCCTAACCAGTTATGGATAGTTGGAAACCTTTCCCTTTTGGCTCTTTTGTATAGGTTAGTTGCCGTGTATTCTATAGATCACGGATTCGAGCAGTAGAATCACTAATGTTTGCATTAAGAGGTAAGTTGTTTACGTTACATTTCTTGGAGTGCAGACCTTTCTCGAAGTCTGCGTAAACACGACATGCCTTATGCACCGAGTTATCCTCACTATTGTATTTTTATTGTATTGTATCATATCATTTTATAAATATGATGTTTGAATAGATTATATTGTTTGTTATTATTAAATAATATTTTACTGTTTGGTTTGACTGTATCATACTGTGCTGTAACTTATAAGTTTACTGAAATACCCTCAATTATTTAAATATTAAATTTATAAAAAATTATGCATAAAAATAATTTTAAATAACAAAACAGAAGAACAAAACACCTTAAGAAAGGCGCAGAACAAAGGAGTGAAACAGAAGAAGGCAAAACAAAGGAGCACAACAAATTAGAATTGAGTTAAAAGCAAATTAGGAGAAAAATAAAACAGAAGGTGGCAAAACACCTTTAACGTTGGCGGTAGAAGTTCTCGAAAAAAATAAAGTAGGTCATAGGTTGAAGATTTGGAGTTAAAATAGCAAAAAAAAAAAGCTAAAGGGTAAAATAGAATTGCGGAGTAATAAGTTAGGACATAATTAAAAAAAAAAATAGGAAACAATCTCATCACACCAAATCAGTTATTTAAAAAAAAAAGGGACTATTTAGTGTTTCGAAATAATAGATTTAACAATACAATACAATCAATTTTAATATAATACAATACAACGAATAACAACAGCTTAAACAAATTGTACTTGTTATATATGTGCTTCATATGTTTGTGGTTTCATCGTTAAGGGACAAGTTATTCTTTTAAATTATAGCTCAAAGTAGGATGTTCATGATTTAATTTGGTTTGGTTATTGCTTAAGAAGAAACCAAATCAATTACGCCAATTATTTAAATATTCAAAACGACCAAATCAAAGATAATACTAATTTATCAGTTTTAGTATTAGGGGTTTGGCTTTTTTCGGTTTATATATTATTAATATCTTTGAACATTAAGTTAGAAAGAGCTTAAACTTTTCGATGTCCAAGGAAGATGAATAAGATTAATAAAAAAGTTAAAGAAAGTAAAAACAAATAAAGAAGAAACCGAAAGAGAGGCAAAGGATTATAAACAAGTAAATAACAAATTGGAGAAGAAAGCAATACGTTGCTGTTGCTCCTTTTACTTGTATTTCCTACTCCTTACTCCCCCCTTCTTACCCCAAACTATAAAGGGCAATTGTTAAGCCTCTTTTAATATTTACTGCTAGAAATTTTCAAAATTCAAAAGCAATATTCGTACATACATTAGTCCATTATGAGTTGTCATCACAAATTAAAATACTCCATTTAACCTTCTTCACCAAATTAAAAATCAAATATAATATGAATTATATGTACTGCTCAATATTTTAAAAGGTAGGAGCGTAAGGCGAGCCATTTTACCTCTTACTAGGCGAGACGTAAGCCCTGAGACATGGAGCGTAAGTCCCACGGATCTACTGATTTCAAGAATTTTAATAAAATAAAAAATATTTATAAATTACATTTAAAGCACAAAATTATAACAAATAATCTATTTATAATATTCATAAATTATAATTCAACTATAAATAATACGAAAAGTATGACATATATCATAATATGCAAATTAGTTGCAACATTGTTACAACTCAAACATCAAAAGTAATATATTCGATATGAAATCTTATATGAATCTCTTAAGGAGCAATGAATCTTGAAAGAATTTTAATATTATAATTTGATATTTTTCTTAAAATACTCCTTTTTATACTTTCTCCTTGAAAGATGATTTATATAAAAATATAATTCAAGTTTAAATATGATTCTCTAGCATCATTTATTTTTAAGTTTCAACAAGTTAATAAACTGATACATCATTTACCATACAGTACCATGATAACTAATTATTTCTAATTAGATACAGAGCTATTAAATTATAATAAGTATTGTATCTTGTAAACGTAAAAAAAATATTTAAAAAATAATTTAAAAAATTATGGACTATTATATATTAAAGACATAATAAAAATTAATAAATAAATATCTTTTAAATAAAATATTTATTTGAAATTAACGTGCAATAATTTTTATTTTAATTATAGCACAAAATACTCTCAATTTAATGATTTATGATTAAGAAAAAAATAATTTTGAATAGTCAACAATTTATTAAGTAAATTTGAGAATTTACAAGGTTAGTTACACAGAATTACATAAAGTTATATTATGCGAGCCCAGTACACTTGGTGTTGAGTGTATCCGGGGCGTAAGCCCCAATGACCGAGGCGTAAGTCTCATGGAACTAAGCCCCACACATAATTCCAGGGGCGTTTTATGAGTGTTCTGCTACGGGGCGAGCCCTGGACGAGTTCCATTTATGTCTTTTAAAACAGAGATACTCGAAAATATTAATATACTTTGTTCTCTCATGAAATATAGAGTTGACTATAATTTGAATTGTGGCTTTGCTGTATCACCTTAATTGAGCTAGTAACTACATTGACTCTATGAATAATATAACATCTCTACTGTACATGTGGCCATGCTTCTAAATTTAGCTTCAGATGAACTTCTACACATAGTTTCTTGCTTCTTTGACTTCTAAAAAACTAAGGCATATCCAAACTTCACTAAGTATCCTGTCACCGACATTCTAGTTGGCAGGCGGTCCCTAGTCTGAGTCATAATAGGCCAGTAGTTGATTTGAGTATTGTGCAAGCATAAACAATCCTAGACCAAGTGCCTCTTTTATATACTTCACTATTCTAAGAAAAGCTTCCATATAGGAGATTATTGGCATGTGCATATATGTCACGACCCAGATGTTCCACCCTCGAGAGTTGTGATGGCGCCTACTAATAAAAGCTAGGCAAGCCAATTCTTAAACTTACTTTATTATCCCAATTTTTTATTTTTAATAGATATAAGGCGATAACATAAAACAGAGGAACTTTAAATAATTAAGTAGAAGAAGACAATTAATATCTGAAATCTGCATCTATTACAACCCTTAAACCTTAAAGACCCCCAAAACTGGTGTCAAAGCATCACTGACTATCTAAGATATCTACATACAAAGTCTGAAGAAATAACATTACATTGTTCCTGAATAAAGGGAAATGAAATAGAAAATAAAGATAGAAGAGACGCTGGGGCCTGCGGACGCCTGCACGTCTACCTTGGATCTTCGTGTGGACTGAAGGTAGCCTCCAACTACGGTCCAAAGTAAACAACACTGGGATCTACATAAAAGAGTGCAGAAGTGTAGCATCAGCACAACCGACCCCATGTGCTGGTAAGTACCTAGCCTAACCTCGGTGAGGTAGTGACGAGGCTAGACCAGGCTACCATATAAATCTGTATAGTTCAAATTTATACAGCAGAAAAGAAATACAGGATAACCAATCAAAATGGGAGTGGGAGCATGATGTGGGGGAGATGACAATCAGAATAGAAAAACATCAAATAAACAAAAGAAAAAACATTACTCTAATATCAACAAATGATAAGTAATCAATAAATACACGACATCACCGTTCGTGCTTTTACTCTCTTTCCTCACTAGATAATCAATAATATCAGCACATAATGGTACATCATGCGTGTAACGACCCGGCCCGTCAATACGGGAATTACCACTCCGTTACCTTGCATTTACATATTTTATGCTTTTATATCAGTATTAGAGTATATCGGGTGAGTTAGGAGTAATTTGGGTTGAAAATGAAACAAATAGCATGTTTGAAGGAAGCTTGAATATGGGAAGTCAACCTAGAGTTGACTATTGAGTTAGAGTGCTCGGAATCAGATTTTGATGATTCGACTAGTTTCGAGGGATCATTTATGATGTAGGAGAGAAATCGGAATCGAATTCGGAGGTCCGGTGTAGTTTTAGGCTTGAATTGGCTAAGGTTAAATTTTGGCGAAAACCGGATGGTAGGTATGATTTTGATCTGGGGGTCGGTATGGAATTCCGACAATTTTTGTAGCTTCGTTATGTGATTTTGGATATGCTTGCAAATTTTCAGGTCATTTGAAAGTCGTTTGATTGGGTTTTGGATTGAATGTTAGTTTTGAAAGTTTTGAAGAAACTTAGGCTTGAATCCGTGTGGAAATGGTGATTTTGATGTTTAGGATGGTATTTTTATGATTGGAACAAGTCCGTATCATGTTTTGGAGTATGTTGGTGGCTTTCGTTGGGGTCCCGGGGGCCTCAGGAGGAATTCGGGGGTCCAAACGGACCACTTTTGGGAAAAAGGAGAAGGCTGGTTGCTGTCATAAATGCAGCTGGAATTTGCTCTCCGCAATCGCGGGGCGGGGGACGCGATTGCGTAGGGTTAGGGGCTAGACCAATGCGATCGCAGGAGCAACAGTCGCGATCGCGTAGCTGCAACAGTCGCGATCGCGTAGAGTTAACCCGGTAGCCATCGTGATCGCATGAGTACCTACGCGATCGCGTAGGAGAGAAATAGGGTTCAGGGAATATGTGCTACGCGATCGCAGGAGGAGTGACGCGATCGCGTGAGACCGGCTTTTCGAACATCACGATCGTGTGAGGCGAGTCGCGATCGCGTAGGGTTAAATGTTCTGGCAGTGAATTAAATCACAGAATAGAGGGCTCGCGGGTTCATTCACCCAAAACTCAATTTTGAACCCTAGAGAGAAGAAAACACGAGGAAAACACTGAGATATCATCGGGTATTCATCGGAGGTAAGATTCTTGACTCAAAAATATAACTTTATGGTAGAATTAACATCAATCTTCATGAATTTGGGTAGAAATTGTGAAGGATTGTGGCCTAGAAATTGAAAACGAAAATTTGGGGTTTGAAAGGCCAATCGAACTCCAATTTCGATAAATTTACATGCACGAACTCATGGCGAGACGAGGATCGCGTTGGTACTAATTTCGAAATTTTTCGAGCAGTGGGCCCGGGGTCGGGTTTTTACCAACTTAGTGCATTTACGCGTATTTCATATAAATTGAAGTGGGTTATGTTTCTTTGACCCGTAATTGATATAATTGTTGTGGTTTGACTAGATTCTACGCACGAGGCGGCAAATTCAAACGGAAAAGTCATTGCGGATGAGTCCTCGGCCGGCTAGAGGTGAGTAGTTTGTGTATATGGTAGCCTGAGGGTTCGAAACTCCGGCTTAGCACATTGTGACGCTAGTAGGGCATGGCTCGCACCCCGTGGCAGGTGTGAGAATGATTGTGACTGGGGATTGAGACTTGGTCCATCCCGGATATAAGTAATATGCTAATAGTGATGGAAATACATTGTGTTGAAATATCTGTGGGCTGTAAGCCTTGTTTGGGGTCTTGTGCCGACCTGTAGTATCTCTAGGGGAATATATTTATGTGATAGTTTTACTTGCTTAATCACTGATCTCAGTCCTGGAATTTGAAATCACAGTATTGAAATGCTAAGTCACCGGTTTTTTTTTTGCAAATTAAATAAAAGTTAAAGTATTTTTCATAAATTATGAACTGGAAATTTGAATTAAGAAAAATGAATTGTTTTGTGACTTATCTGATTAATGTGGACTGAGGATGGATCGGGCTGCACGCCGCAGCGGTCTAATTGAGGATCGGGCTGCACGCCGCAACGGTTGATATGAGGATCGGGCTGCACGCCGCAACAGTATTGCGCTTGGGCTGTGGAGCCCCTTTGGAGTCTGTACACACCCCTAGTGAGCGCCGTCGACGTTAAATGGATCGGGCTACACGCCGTAGTGGTTATGTGCATTGCATTGCATCTTTATCTGTTGAATTATTCTGTGGTAGCTGTTTTGTACTGTTGATGCTAGTTCGTAGGAGATTCGGATTGTAGTTTAGCTTCATATTGTGGTATTCTGTGGATTTCCTACTTTCAGCTGCTTTTATATATTTATTACTCACTGAGTACTTAGTACTCACCCCTACTCCCTCCACATTTGTGTGCAGATTCAGGTACACAGGAGGGATAGACCAGCATTCCAGTTTTTATCAGTATTCATCCGAGTTGCTTAGGTAGCTGCTGGCGTTCGCAGGACCTGGCTCCTCTTCTTATTCCAGTTTTTCTTTGTATATACATTATTCATACTTAAGTATTTGGTTTAGATATTGTTATCCGATCATGTTTAGAGGCTCTAGACTCGTGACCCTATATCTTTGGGGTGGTTATACAGTTTAGCTTTATTGTTGATATAAATGTTCAGGTAATTGATTTGAGCTTCATGCTCGGGATGAGAGTGTGAATGGTCGGGCTTGCCTAGCGATTATGTTGGGCGCCATCACGACCGGGATTGGGGTCGTGACAAGTTGGTATCAAAGCCTAGGTTTCTAGGACCCATGAGTCTTGAGCCGGTTGGTAGAGTCTCGTGGATCGGTACGGGGACGCTTGTATTTATCCTCGGGAGGCTGCAAACCTTTAGGAAATATTTCACATTTCTTGGAATTCTTATCGTGCGTACTTGATTCAGCTTGAGATATATTCTTTGAAATTCCTTCCACTCGCCTATGTACGCATCGAGCGCTCAGTAATATAATTGCCTTGACAGCTTGTGATTTTCTGATCGAGGACGAGATATAATCTTTGTGAGTTCATGTTGGGCCAGTCGGGAGGACTTGAGGCCAGATCTTTGTCTATGACATGAGCAGCAAGGCACATATTTTGTGAGCTAGTATTAAACTTATATGACTGGTATTGCCCTTAACCGTGGAAATGGAAGCTTAATAATGTACGAGCTATCAGGTGTTAGATCCTTATTGTAATCTGTTGTGTAGCCTCGAACTATGGGTGTGGTGAATATTTATCATATCTCTTAGTTGGAAGGTAAAGTGCCTTACGTGTAGTAAAACGAGTTTAGACTTAGGAAGGCTAAAATGATTATGCTATGTGTATCCTGGTGGAGGGTATTGTACCGAAATGCTAAATTGAGGCGAAGTAGGTGTAATTAAAAGGTATTTGATATGTGTTATGATGCGAGCAGGTGTAACGCATGTTCAGGTATAAATTGTGATAATATGATTCATATAGTATTGAGATTTAATGTTGTTGAAATACATTGTGATATCTTGTTGAGTTGTGGATGTATTGTTAGAATGGTTTGGTGATTCTCGGCAGGTGGATAGGCCAATTTACAAAGGAAACTCTGCCGAAATTTTTGAAAAAAAAATTGGGACTTAGAAAAGATTTCTGTCACCTAAATAGAGTAGGCTTAACTGTGGTGTGTGTATAAATGCAAGAATTGCAGAAGGGTTAAAGTCTCTGATGATTCGAGTCTTTGTCAAGCTTGTAAATGACTTGAGTTTAATCTCACCATAACATTGTGGCATCATTTGAGTAAAGAATGCTATGAGCGGCTAAAAGTGCTTTGATGTATAGCTCCGAGCCAAGTTGGGGAGGTTGTTATTGATTAACTGATTGCACTGTTGTGTGCTATATTGATTATGTCTCGAAGTATGTTGGGAAATTCAGATAAAGGTTATGGTGCTTCGTAGATATGAAGAAATAATAGGATGGTTTTAATTGCTGCTGGTAAAGAATGTTCGGTGTATAGGAAAGAAAGATAGCTAAATGCATCTGTATGTAATCATGTTCTGTGGTGCCAGAGTTCTAACAAGGTACGAGTGGTTTTGTTTAATAAGCCAGTTGAATTATAATTGAATAAGGGTGAATGACGCTCGAGAATAATTTTGCGGTTTTCAAGATTTTGCTTGTAACAGTCAGGTGTATTAAGAATGTGTATATGTCTAAAGACGGTGGTTTCGTTAGAAGGAATCAAGACTTGTGTTATGTTATGTGAATAATGGGATTCTATGTATCCGTATTGGGAGGTAATGATAACGAATTCCAAATCGCAGGAAGTTCTTCAAAATAAAGCATTGTAGAATGTGGTACTTCTGGGAAACATTAAGAGAGTATTCAGCGGCCTGTGAGCCTGAGACCGTGTACTCTTGTGTATGAGCCTCATGTGGTAATATGAGTTGAGATATTGTAGTGCTACAGTAAAGGCTAATATTTAATTAAAGATGAATCAGAAAGGAAATTGGGTAAACGGAACAACTTGTTGATAAATTGAAACGGTGTGATAAGGATACGATTAATTCCTGGTAGGTGTTCGAAGTAATGAGTCTTGCAAATATTGTGCAACAAAGCTCTTGAGTGCTGGCAGTTGCATAGCTCGATGTGGGTAAAAAGACTCAGTCCTGGCAGTTAAACTTATGCAATGAATTGGGAGAAAGAGTTTGTGATGTGTTCTACCGTGGTTTGAAAGTGAGTATATTCATGTTGGTATGCGAAGGTGGGAATGTGTAATGGGTTTTCCTCTATATGGAATCATGGAAGTCCTTGACTAGTTGAGTGCGTCGATGTTTGCGGCGCAGAAAAGGGATAGAAGTTCCCATGTTATATTAGAGTGGTATGGTATATGCTATGTGTTATGTGAAGCTGATAATGGCATGTTTACGGTTTGGAGACCAATTCATAATATATGGGAAGTCAAAAAAAAAAAAATTAATGAGCAGCGCGGGCAGTTGCAGATAATTTAAGAATCGATCTTTCTAGTGATTAAAATGAAATGATACTGCTATTTTGGTGAATTGGCAGGGTATATGATCAAAAAGGGGCAAGGTACTGTAAATTAATAATATCTAGTGGTATGGTGGTATTCTCTTGTTGGATCGATTGAGATGATTGAGTTGTTTATGGCATAGGGAAATTTCTGAATGACTCTCGTGGTATGAATGGATGCTTGATGTGTGTTAAGTATTCGTACAGAGGAGTGTGGGATCAGGCATAGTGATTCATGTGTTATATAGGTGATGGAGACTAGAAGTCCTCATAATCCGCCTATGCAGTGGTTGTATATTGTGTGTATCGGCACCGTTTATCGATTACTGGAAGTTGGAAGCCCTAGTGGCTCTCCCTTAGCTCGATATGATGAATTTGAGTTATGATACTTGATTTCAGACTGATTGTCACAAGTTAGGTTGTCCAGACTAATGTGGTATGGACTATGTCGAAAATGGAACAAATTGCATAGCAGAGTGCATCAGAGTATGCTCCAGCAGGGTAGTTGTACCCAGGACCAGCGGGCGGCTCGTAGGTATTGCTTTGTCAATTGGGCCTTCGTGGCGGATATCAGTGCAGAGGTTTCTACTATTGATTCAGTTCCGGTATTGGGGAACTTTGTAGGATGCGTTTCTTGTGGCCGAGCTTGAGGCTATATATATGTGTATTGTAATGAGCAATTTGACTTGGTGTGCATTTCTTGTTGTGAGAGTTTTGTGTGGATCGGGTGGCACGCCGCCACAGGTTATTTGAATCGGGTGGCACGCCACCACAGGTATGGTATCTGGATCGGGTGGCACGCCGCCACGGGTATGTTATTTGGAGCAGGTTTCACGCCGCAACCGTGTGATTTGGAGAATAGTTTTTCCTATAAGTTACTTTGTATACTATACTTCCTAGCTTCTAAGGAATAGTCCGTATTGAGTACCGCTCGGGGAATAGCACATCGGTTGTATCCATTCAAGATTTGATAGCATATATTAAATGTATCACCGCAGGTGTGATTGATTGCTTGAGTTCAGACCTAAATACGTGCGTGGCTGACTGTTTTGAGCATGATGAGATGACTTGAGGTACTTTATGGGTAATAGTGTTTGGATGGGATCATAAGTTGTGGCAAGGCCATATAATGTTATGACCTTTCGAGGAGAATTCAGGTACTCTATTTCTATAATGCGAGATGGGATCTCAGTTCTATGTTATGATGGTACGAACGAATGGAATTTCAGCTCTTCTGTTTGAGTTAGTTATCATGATTTGAGTGTGTTTAAGCATTTCTTATTGGAGCCTGTGTTGTGCTCGTCGTGGCTTAGACCGATGTTGAGGTGTCATATCACTAGTGTGGTGTGTTATAATCGAAATGATCGTTGGAGCCACTAATAAGTGCGGGCATATGTGATTTCAGCTGGTTAAAAGGGTAATATAAGGGTTGGGCCCCGAAATCTATCGTAGTATCAGTTAAAAAGGAAATGAATCCATGAATGGATGACCTGAGAGATGGATTCAATATATCGCGTGTTTCAGCTGCCGTGGGCATGATATGAAGGTATGGGGGTAGGATGTTAGCTAATGAGAAAGGTTTTTTAGTGAGTATTTGGTTATTATGGGAAATTGTTGTGATTAGAGGGCATCGTCTCGAGTGATTGGGTTGTTTGGTACACCATAAGATCTCACCCGGAGTGGCGAGTATGGGCTACTACAGTTGGTTCGGGTGTATTCTGAGTATAGACGTGGGAGTCGGATTTGGTATATGATTTCGAAAAGTGCAATGCGGTCTATGGTTCAGATGGACTACGGAAGTTCAGCTATATTATGTTATCAGACTTATGATAGATAGGGTGATGTGGTACCACCCCGAATATATGCTTGGCAAGGTCATTCAGCTATTGGGTTGCTTCTAGTACAACTCTGGGTACGCTCGAGGATGAGCATTTGTTTAAGTTGGGGTGAATGTAACGACCCGGCCCGTCGTTACGGGAATTACCACCCCGTTACCTTGCATTTACATATTTTATGCTTTTATTTCAGTATTAGAGTATATCGGGTGAGTTAAGAGTAATTCGGGTTGAAAATGAAACAAATAGCATGTTTGAAGGAAGCTTGAATATGGGAAGTCAACCCAGAGTTGACTATTCAGTTAGAGTGATCGAAATTGGATTCTGATGATTCGACTAGTTTCGAGGGATCATTTATGACTTAGGAGAGCAATCGGAATCGAATTCGGAGGTCCGGTGTAGTTTTAGGCTTGAATTGGCTAAGGTTGAATTTTGGCGAAAACCGGATAGTAGGTGTGATTTTGATCCGGGGGTCGGAATGGAGTTCCGACAATTTTTGTAGCTTCGTTATGTGATTTTGGATATGCCTGCAAATTTTCAGGTCATTCAGAAGTCGTTTGATCGGGTTTTGGATTGAATGTTAGTTTTGAAAGTTTTGAAGAAACTTAGGCTTGAATCCGTGTGGAAATGGTGATTTTGATGTTTAGGATGGTATTTTTATGATTGGAACAAGTCCGTATCATGTTTTGGAGTATGTTGGTGGCTTTCGTTGGGGTCCCGGGGGCCTCTGGAGGAATTCGGGGGTCCAATCGGATCACTTTTGGAAAAAAGGAGAAGGCTGGTTGCTGTTATAAATGCAGCTGGACTTTGTTCTCCGCGATCGCGGGGCGGGGGATGCGATCACGTAGGGTTAGGGGCTAGACCAATGCGATCGCAGGAGCAACAGTCACGATCGCGTAGAGTTAACCGGGTAGCCATCGCGATCGCATGAGTAGCTACGCGATCGCGTATGAGAGAAATAGGGTCCAGGGAATTTGTGCTACGCGATCGCAGGAGGAGAGACGCGATCGTGTGAGGCCGGCTTTTTGAACATCGCGATCGCGTGAGGTGAGTCGCGATCGAGTAGGGTTAAATATTCTGGCAGTGAATTAAATCACAGAACAGAGGGCTCGCGGGTTCATTCACCCAAAACTCAGTTTTGAACCCTAGAGAGAAGAAAACACGAGGAAAACACTGAGATATCATCGGGTATTCATCGGAGGTAAGATTCTTGACTCAAAAACACAACTTTATGGTAGAATTAACATCAATCTTCATGAATTTGGGTAGAAATTGTGAAGGATTGTGGCCTAGAAATTGAAAACAAAAATTTGGGTTTTGAAAGGCCAATCGAACTCCGATTTCGATAAATTTTATATGCACGAACTCGTGGCGAGACGAGGATCGCGTTGATACTAATTTCGGAATTTTCCGAGCAGTGGGCCCGGGGTTGGGGTTTTACCAACTTA
Source organism: Nicotiana noctiflora (assembly GCA_032618575.1). Lineage (NCBI taxonomy): Eukaryota > Viridiplantae > Streptophyta > Magnoliopsida > Solanales > Solanaceae > Nicotiana > Nicotiana noctiflora. The sequence goes on from JASVEL010006920.1 coordinate 17,094, forward strand.
GTGCATTTACGCGTATTTCATATAAATTGAAGTGGGTTATGTTTCTTTGACCCGTAATTGATATAATTGTTGTGGTTTGACTAGATTCTACGCACGAGGCGGCAAATTCAAAAGGAAAAGGCACTGCGGATGAGTCTTCGGCCGGCTTGAGGTAAGTAGTTTGTGTATATGGTAGCTTGAGGGTTCGAAACCCCGGCTTAGCACATTGTGATGCTAGTAGGGCATGGCTCGCACCCCGTGGAAGGTGTGAGAATGATTGTGACTGGGTATTGAGACTTGGTCCATCCCGGATATTAGTAATATGCTAATAGTGATGGAAATACATTGTGTTGACATATCTGTGGGTTGTAAGCCTTGTTTGGGGCCTTGTGCCGACCTGTAGTATCCCTAGGGGAATATATTTATGTGATAGCTTTACTTGCTTAATCACTGATCTCAGTCCTGGAATTTGAAATCACAGTATTGAAATGCTAAGTCACCGGTTTTTATTTTTTGTAAATTAAATAAAAGTTAAAGTATTTTTCATAAATTATGAACTGGAGATTTGAATTAAGAAAAATGAACTGTTTTGTGACTTATCTGATTAATGTGGACTAAGGATAGATCGGGCCACACGCCGCAGCGGTTTATATGAGGATCGGGCTGAATGCCGCAGCGGTTGATATGAGGATCGGGCTGCACGCCGCAGCAGTATTGCGCTTGGGCTGTAGGAGCCCCTCCGAAGTCTGTACACACCCCCAGTGAGCGCCGTCGACGTTAAATGGATCGGGCTACACGCCGTAGCGGTTATGTGCATTGCATTGCATCTTTATTTGTTAAATTTTTCTGTGGTAGCTATATTGTATTGTTGATGCTAGTTCGTAGGAGATTCGGACTATAGTTTAGCTTCATATTGTGGTATTCTGTGGATTTCCTACTTTCAGCTGCTTTTATATATTTATTACTCACTGAGTATTTAGTACTCACCCTTACTCCCTGCACCTTTGTGTGCAGATTCAGGTACACAGGAGGGATAGACCAGCATTCCAGTTTTTATCAGTATTCATCCGAGTTGCTGAGGTAGCTGCTGGCGTTCGCAGGACCTGGCTCCTCTTCTTATTCCAGTTTTTCTTTGTATATACATTATTCATACTTAAGTATTTGGTTTAGATATTGTTATCCGATCATGTTTAGAGGCTCTAGACTCGTGATTCTAGATCTTTGGGGTGGTTATACAGTTTAGCTTTATTGTTGATATAAATGTTCAGGTAATTAATTTGAGCTTCATGCTCGGGATGAGAGTGTGAATGGTCGGGCTTGCCTAGCGGTTATGTTGGGCGCCATCACGACCGGGATTGGGGTCGTGACAATGCGACACGGCATCACCCTTCGTGCTTTACACTCTTTCCTCACAAAACAAGCAATGCACAATATTACCCTTCGTGCTTTAATGCTCTTCTTCACCCAAACAACAATCACAAATAATAGGGCAAGGGAATAAATGAAATTGCAATAAAGATCCCGGCAAGGGAATAATGATTCAACAAATAAATCCCGGTAAGAGAATAACATCAATAATACCAGCATCATGGCAAGGGAGATAACCAATAGTTCAACAATAGCCCGAGAAGGATATCAATACAATAACTTCTTTGCTTTCTCACTTTTACTTCACATTTGACTTCATAACTCGAGCGAATGCGCTAGAGATTCAATTGCCCCTTACACTTTCACGATTCGTTACACAACTTGAGCCAATGCTCCTCACTGTTCATAAGTCACAATTCATTCCACAAACTTTGCTCAACATATAGTAACCATCACTAAGGCATGAAAGATACAAAGTCATGAAAATCACAACATAAGACCCGCGGTCATGCTAGACACGAATGTATATGTACTCGTCATCGTGCCTATACATCGTACTCAACAATTACCGCATGTAAGCACGTAATTTTTGCACTATATAAGAATTATTTCCTAAAATTAAAAATAAAACAATTTTGGTTTGTGTGTAATTTTTATGGACTTTGTGTTATTTTTCTCTAATTATTAACGATTGCGTATGCGTGATTATTTGTTTAAATTGATGGAAATACAAAATATGTCGCATTTGCATTCTTAGGATTTAATCCTACAATTAGGAGTAATTAAGTTTGTTTTACAAAAATAAAAATCGCAAAAATATATATTTTTGCATTTTTAGCATTTAATGTCCAAATTGTGTGATTTTTATTGTAATTGATGTTTAATTTTATTTGATAATTATTATTAGGAGTTGATTAGTAGTTTAATTTTGGAAATAAATGAAAATGAGAGCAAAAAATATGAAAGAAAAATCGGATTGGGCCTCGTATCCTAATTTGAATTCACATGGCCCAAATGTCTTACAAGTCCAACCCAAAATCCACCGGGTCAACCCGATCCGGTCTGCCTTGTGAGCACATGATTTTTGCCCTATACGAGGATCACTCCCAAAAAATATAAAATAAAATAATTTTTGTTTGTTTATAATTGTTGTGATTTTGGGGTATTTTTCTTTTATTGTTTGTATTTATATGTGCACATTTATTTGACTAAATTAACAAATAATTATAAAATATGTTGCATTTGCATTTAGGATTTAATTTTACAACTAGGAGTAATTAAGTTACTTTACAAGAAAATGAAAATCACAAAAATAATATATTGTGTACTTTTTAGTGTGTAATGTCAAAATTTATGTAATTTGACATTTAATTATGTGTAATTAATTTTTATCTAAAGTTAAATGGGTATTTATTTAAGTTGATTTTAGTGTAAATTAAGTTAATAATATTAGTGTTTAATTTTGTCTTCTACATTTTTACTTAGGAATTTTGTTGAATTAGTATTTAAAAGAAGAAAAGAAAGGTTGGAAAAAAAAATGAAGAAAAACTCAGACAAGCCCAAAATCATACCCAAATTCCAGGCCCAAACGAAACCTAGCCCTAAATAACCTCATACCCATCCAAACCGCTCCCATAACCCGTACCCGACCCCGTTTCACCTAGTAGCCTGTTCACAGCCGTTGGATTTTGTAATCCAACGGCTCAGATCGATCCTTCATTTTAATGTACGAAAGACCCCCCCCCCCAAATCACTTCACTCACCATATTCCTTTCTCCCTCATCTCTCTAACCCCACAAACCCTCCAATAACGCTGCCGCAGACCGCCGTCTCCACCCATTGGAAATCGCCTCATGGAGGTTCCGGCGGTCCAAACCACCCCATCTTCACACCCCTGAACTACTATGACTTCCTCTTTCTAAATATCTACCCCCTTTTTCTCGAATCCTCATTATTAGTCTCAAATAATAGATCAAAAGTCAGTCAAAAGCCCTAATCCACCCAATCACCACCAAGTTAACACCATTGGCCCCCCTCCATCTCCTATGACCATACCTAGCCCTAGTTTTCCTCGAATCACCTTAGAACCCTTCAAATCTCTGTTTGAAGACAAGAACCCTAAAAAAATAAACCAAAACTGGTTTCTGTCCGAAATTTAAGGGAATTTGGGTGTTTAACTTACCTTAATCGAAGTGTTCTCAGTTAAGAACACTCGATTAAGGTCCGTTTGACCTCAAAAGATCAAGTCCGAGTCAATTCAAGTCCGTCTGTTCTTTATTTCATTTAAGGTATTTTTCTTTCTCTCATTTTATTCTCTTTTCGATGTTTTAATGTCTGTTTATTTGTTTAGATTTGTTATATTAATTTTTTATTTTTCATTTTTTGGGGTCAATTATTCTGTTCTTCTATTTCATTAGACCTTTTATTTGGTCAAATTATCTCTATTCATTGTTTAGTATATAATAGGCTGTGTAGTCGACTTGATAAGTTTCGTTGATTAGTTGGTCGTATTATAACTCACTTTTCTGTCAAATTCCACTTGATTCCCCGTGGTCTTTTTCTGATTATTGTCGATAATTGTTGTACATTATGGCTTGTATAGTCGATGGAATACATGTCGTCAATTAGTTCGTCAGGTTTGACTGTTAGAACAACATGATCATAGTGTGAATTCCCCTCCCAGTAGGTTATCCGTTTGGTTTTCTACTGTGATAATCTTGTGTTTTAAGACTGATAATCGCTTGAATGTCTATTTGATATTTATTTTTATTCGCATTATCAATTCCTTTTGGTTTAATAACATATGTGTTTGAATAGGATTGTCTACCTTGAATCATTGCTTGATATTAATGATTTGGTTATAATTGTTGATTGTTACATAAGTTTCAGTTTAGATAGATTTTGAGATTAAAAGAGTTTACATCAGATAGGAGGTTTGGTGCAGGTTAGTGAATTAAGGGGATAATTGATGGCTGCTAATAAGTTTTAGGGGGTAATTAGCAGTAGCTTAGAGGTTTGAGTAGGAGGCTGCTATCTTGAGTAGGAGGCTGCTAACTTGAGTAGGGGGGTACACTATTTATATTAATTAATAAAAATTAAGTGAGTAGAAATTAGGTACTTATTTAATATTGAAAAAGGACTAAGCTGTGAAAAAAAAAGGCACAAACTGTATACCTATAAAGGCTGGAAAATCAGATTAGAAAAGGGGAACTAGAGAGAAAAAGAAGACAGATTTTCATAAAGAGATTTCACTTTGAGAGTGAGTTTAGGAGAGTATTTATTTTTGAGAGATAGAAAGAATATAAATTCTGCCACACATACACATAGACACACACACAGACTTCCAAACACACGAATATTAGACAGGGATCTGGAAATACAATTTAGGAATTGGAGAGTTTAAAGATTCAGTGAGAAATATTGATAATCAGTTTTCACTTTGTTGAAATAAGCACCAACATCCCTTCTCTGTTGAAATAATTAACATTGGACAAGTATCGATCTAATATCTGTGATTTGCAACAAAAATCATTTGATTTAAAGGTTCAGACAGTATCATTGAATATTACATTGAAACTGTTGAGTTCATAATAGGAGTTTAACGTCAAATTGAAAACATATTTTCTTTCGACAGTTGTAATTGTGTATTGAAATTAGGACAAATATAATAATATCTCAACTGCACCAGTTTAAGTCCATGTATGAGGTTAGCTACTCAAATAATAAAATATTCGGATAAAGCCTATGAAGTCACCAAATGTTCATGATGATTCGATCTTGGGGCAATAGCCTTATAAGTGGATTCGCTTAGGGCAGCTAGCTATTTTGCTTGGCTAAAATTGGGTTCATTGGGCTAGCCATTTTGGGCCCGGTTCAAAGGTCTCTTCATTTGATATAACTAGATTTTGAATATAATTAATTAGGATCTTTCTTTCGTAGATAGGGGTAAAACAATAATAGAAAATTTAGTTACTTAGTTTTAACCTTTAATGAATAATAATGAGACAAGCGTCGTTAGAAAAGAAAACACACGGGGCCCTCAAATAATTGATATAAAGCATGTAGATTTGAAAGGATCGTTTAACGAATTTCACGGTCTTTCCAAAAGATAACAACACGATAGACCTTTTAGGCACGACCTTAATAAAATTATCTCCCAAAACTCGGGTACACATTTATGTGACCCTAATCCAAGTCTCAATGAAGTCGGAACGCATTAAAAATTGCGGACATATTTATGTGACGAAATTCGAGATGCATTCTCACGAAGTTGTAATCCTCTTCCAGTATAATAAATGATAAAAGTGGTTCAAAGTAATAATTGGCACGTAAGTTGGTAATTGTTAAAAATCAGATAATTAAGCCAAAATATGATAATTAAGCAACCGTGCTAGAACCACGGAATTTGGGAATGCCTAACACCTTCTCCCGGGTTAACAGAATTCCTTATCCGGATTTCTGGTTCGCGGACTGTTAAATAGAGTCAAACCTTTCCTCAATTCGGGATTCGAACCGGTGACTTGAGACACCATAAATCTCCCAAGTGGCGACTCTGAATTTCTTAATAAATGAATCCCGTTTTGATTGTCCTTCAATTGAAAAACTCCCTTTTATATCTCGTGCCCTCATGGGTACGCGAAAAAAGAGGTGTGACAGCTCTGGCGACTCTGCTGGGGACAACGAAAGACCCAGAACCACGAGTTCAGGGATAGAAATTCGAGCTTATGATAAATTGTTCTATTTTGGCTTTATTATCTGTTATTTTTATATGATATTTGCTCAATATGCAAAATGATGATTTTTACCGCTTTGATATTATTTGAACTGTATATATAAACTGTGCTAGAACCTTACTTCTTTATGAGTCGTCTTAAAAAATGGCGCGTACGTTCGCGTAGCCTGCCTTTTGAATACTTATTCCAAATAGAGCGAGTGTTGGGTAAGTGACAAGGCCGGGCAGACTTTAGTGCTCACGTTACGTCGCCCCCTCCTCAGCCCCAGTTGTCCGCTCGGGTACCTCAACTCTAGACCAAAACCCATGTTTTTCTTATACCTAGATGAAACACAGCTTCATGCCGGATCCCTATTAGGAACGCTTATCTGCATCATGTGCATTTGACTTAGGAGACTCAACACAGGGGTTGGGTCCGTCTAGGACAAACAACCTGAAATAAAAAGACCATCCTGCTGCATCAGATTTTGTGCATTTACTTGTTTAGATCAGCATGCTGACCAGCTTTAAATATCGGAAGACTGAAAAAAGAAAAAAATAACAATGTAGTTTTGCCCGAATAATGTCAAAATCCTGTTAAGTTATTTTAGAAATTTAAATAAAATAAAATGAAAAAGAAAAAAAAGAGTTTATCTTAGTGTGTCTCGTTTTTTTAAATATATTCGAAAAATAATATTTTGGGTTTGTTTGAGAAAATAAAAGGATTCTTGTTTTAAACGGGGTTTGTTTTCTTTGGCGAACTACGCCGATTTGATTCTCACCGGATGTGAGATACGTACGCAACCTTCATCGGGTCCAATCTCCCTTTTTGCAAAAATAGTCATAAAAAGTGTGTCAAATATTTTTGGTCATAAATAAGCTGGTAATACTGTTTTATTTAGAAAACGTGCTTTCACAGAGAGTTTATAAGAGTCACCTCTGAAACCTTGAATTTTAACAGGATCAAATGGATACTATCCAAGAATCACCCCAAGTCATCATAGAAAGAGCTCATGTACAACTACGAGAGTGGTGGAATGATCTGGATAAAGACGGTCAAGTTTGGGTACAAGAGCAGTTGGGTCCTTTGCTAGACATACTGCATATCAAGCTACGGAATGACTTGATCAAAGCTTTGGTAACCTTTTGGGAGCCTGTTAACAATGTGTTCCATTTCTCCAATTTTGAACTCACTCCTACCTTAGAAGAAATAGCTGGGTACATTGCTTTCGGCCAAGAGTTAAGGGAGCAGAAGCTCATATTTACCAAGGTCCCCTCGGTGCATAAATTCTTCGATCTCTTGAAAATCATCAAGAAAACAAGCAACAATCGCATGGGAAATGGGAGTTGCAAGTTCTACTTCTTGTATTACAGATTCGGAAACTCAGCCGGATTTGAAACACATGAAAAAGGACTAAACAACAAACAGAACAAAGGCACGTGGGAGGTTCATCGCTGGTTCGCTTTTATTGTGGATTTTCTAGGAATCATGGTGTTTCCAAACTCTGAAGGTTCAATAGACATCTGTATGGTGAGGATCGCGCAGGTTCTTGTCAATAAAAAAGTTCACACTCTTGTCCCGCTTGTGCTGTCCGACATGTACCGGGCCTTGACTTTGTGTAAGTCTGGAAGTCAGCTTTTTGAAGGTTGCAGTATTCTCCTGCAAATGTGGATGATCGAACATGTTCGGCACCACCCTAAGTTCTTGAAGCATGCTTCAGATGGGACCAACTTCATCGTTACATACGAAGAAAGGGTGGAAGACTATAAAACACCCGAGGGGTTTGAAGCATGGATTTCCTATTTAAGAAAGTTGAGAGCAGATCAAGTTGAGTGGACTATAGGGTAGCTCCCGATAACGGAGATCATTTACATGACTGCTTCAAAGGGCTACTTGATGGTGATAGGAGCAAGAAGTATACAGCCATATACGCCGCAAAGAGTCTTGAGGCAGCATGGAAGATATTAGGTCATATCGGAGGAAATGGACTTAAGCAATCTAGCCATTGAATTGCACCCAGAGGCAGCTATCCCTGAAGAGATAGTGAATAGAGATTGGCACTATTACCGGTATCTAAAAAATAGCACCATAGTACCACACCCAATTAAAGGCGAGGTCGATCCCGAGTATATTGCTTGGTTTCAAAGGAGTTTATCCCGGGACCCGAGATTGAAGCAATTAGACTTCCCAAAAGGCCTCTCGTTCAAGCTTTCGGTAACAAAATTCAAGAAAGATTAGCTTGGTTAGCCAAAGAACGCGAGTACAAGGACCGCATTGGAGAATTAGAGAAGCATGTGCAGGATCTCCGATATGAAAATAGCTTACAAATTGCAGCCGACGAAGGGGTCAAAAAGAAATTAACCCAAGAATATGACACTCTCAAGGCTCGAATCTGGCGGATCAGAAAAGAAGCCAACAACCAACCAAGGAGTCGAGCTGATCAAAGGTTGATGGACAAATTGAACCAACAACTCAAGGAAAGCCAAGAAAAGTTGGAGAGGTCCGAGGCTAGCAGAGAAAGGATGCAGGCTAGATGGGAGAGAGGTATAGTGGAATGAAGGGAGTACTTGCAGCAAGTCAAGAGGAATCATGAGATGAGCATCGGGATATTGAGAGAGACAAATTCCACTCTCCAAGAATGGATCTGCAGACATGCTCATGAAGCTAGGGAGGACATGAAACGATGCTACGACATGATGGCCCTGATGGAAGAACAAATGGAAAAATTCCAAGATAGGCTTACAGACAATGCGCGAGTATTGGGGTTAAAAAATCGGCAGATAGAACAGTTGTTTAGAGAAATGGATAGCATTCGGGGAAGGATCGACGAGATTGGGCACTACATTCACATGAGATGCCTATCGTGCGAACAGATCCCCGGGATGCCCTTTTCTCCTCCATCATGGGTTATGTCCACCAGATTATGGGGGAACTAAAGGATCTGCGAAGAGGTCTTGCACCAAGGACCACAGCCAGGCCAGACAGGGCCCCACCGGCACAAAAGCTCAAAACCTTAGAACATGTCTTGATTAAACTTGTATTTTCTTTAAATTTTGAGTCTTGTCATGAGATTATTCTTCTTATAAAAGGGCTGTAACATGTTTGACCATCGTTTTAAGTTTGGTTTTTGTAATCAAGTTTTTTAATAATAATTGAAAACCTTTATAATATTTTGTGTGTTTACACGAACTACGCTGGGTCTGATTCATGCGGGGACATGATACGTAGGCAGTCTACATAAGATTCGACCACTATTTTAAAAGGGAAAATAAATAAAAGAAATAAAAGAAATGATAGAGGGGCATAGGGACATTTGAAAATAATAAGCCGGAATGACGCATGTGGTATGACCAAAAGCATAATAGGAATGGTTTACTGCCTAGAGACATTGCATCCCCAACATGCGCTTACTATACCTATTGAAAATCTAACACTAACAAGTATGTTGTTTTCCTAATCACTTTCCAGTTAGTTGTTAGAAGTGTGCTGGCACCACACAGATATCATACAAGATCAAAGGGGCCTATACCTGAAAATATGACTGGATCAGACCACAACGTTGAGTCAGAAAGGGCGATGAGCCAAATGCTCAAAGAAGCCTTAGAAAAAATGAAAAAAATGCAATCTGAGATGAATGAAATGCAGTTGGTGCTGGCCAAAGCGCAAAAAGGCCCCGATACACCCGCTACTCCTACCTTCCCTCCAGGATAAACTCTAGAATACCTTCCTCCCGGTCTCTCAACAAGCTTTCTAGGACATCATTACTACCAGGGAAAAGACGCTTATGACTCCCAAGCTCCACCATCCAATCAAAACCCTCCTCTACCTAATGTCCCTATCTTTGTGGAACCTTCCCCAGCTCCGTTGCACAAATCATCAAGTGAGCCGTTATTTCAGGTTCACGACACTCAATATTATCCCCCTGAACCCACGTTCAGGGTACCCGAACCACCCACTTATACTCCTCCCTCTGAGGTCCCGGTGGAAAAGCTGGCCAAGAGCCCACAGCAGGATGAAGTGCTTCGTAAAGTGAAAAGCTTGGAGCAGCCCTTCAGGAATATGCATGGGTTGGGCGGCCAAGTTAGTGTGGCCTACAAAGGTCTGTGTCACTTCCCCGATGTTCAATTGTCGGCAGGATTTAAAATGCCAAAGTTTGATCTATGTGAGGGACATGGTGATCCAATCGCATATTTGCGAGGGTTTTGTAGCAAGATGAGAGGGGCAGGTGGGAAAGATGAGCTGTTGATAGCCTATTTTGGTCAGAGTTTAAGCGGGTCAGCGCTTGAATGGTACACTAGGCAAGATCCTAGCAAATGGTACACTTGGGATGATCTGGCCCAAGCATTCGTCGATCATTTTCAATACAATCTTGCGATAGTCCCCGACCGTCTCACATTACTAAGGACATTTAAGAAACCCGAGGAAACTTTCCGCGAGTTCAGTTTTAGGTGGAGAGAGCAAGCAGCTAGGGTAGATCCCCCCATGAGAGAGGGAGAAATGGTGGATTATTTCTTGCAGACATTGGACCCCACCTACTTTGGTCACTTGGTGACAACGGTTGGAAAGTCTTTTAACGAGGTGGTGAAAATAGAGGTCATGATAGAAGAAGGATTGAGGTTCGACAAAATTCTGAACTACTCGGCGCTCAAAGCCACAACCCAAGCTATTCAACGTGGCACAGGAGGTGCGGTAGGGAGAAAGGAAAAAGAAGAGGTCGCTATGGTGGAAGCAGTCAGTTGGTCCAAGGCTAGCAAATCATACTACAACCAACCCAGACCCCACAATCCAAATTATCCATATTCCTTACACAGCCCACCACAACACTACTATCCTCCGCAGGAACTACATTTTTCCGTACACCAAGCCCAAGCATACACCCAACCTCCGGCACGCCCGTAATGGCGCGCGCCAGCTCCACATAATGCATACCCAGCTCTATATAATTCATACCAGCTCTACATAATACTTACCCAGCTCCACAAAATACCTACCCACCACCAAGGGCATACAGAAATCCTGCGGGGCCAGGTTTTCGGAGGAATCAGGCGTTCAGGAATGAAAGGGTTCAGAGGCAGAGAACATTCACTGAATTAAGAGAAACCTATACTGCTTTGTTCCACAAATTAAAACATATAGGTTTGTTGAATCCTATTGAACCCAGATTGCCAAATCCCTTGCCTCAAATTTTGGATCACTCGGTACACTGTGAATATTGTTCGGGATCTCTTGGACATGACACCGAGAAATGTTAGAAGTTGAAGAATGCGATCCAAGGTCTTATTTATTCTAATAAGATTGAGGTTCAGACACCCCAAGTATTTAATATTAACTAAAATCCCTTACTGGCCCACCACGAAACCCAAATGATTGAGACTGCACGTGGAGAGGAGAACCCAAGAAGCCTTCACAGACAGTGATGATGATCCGGTCCAGTGCAAAAGTTAAATCAACCCGTGGGGAAGTGGAGTTACCAGTTAAAAGGGAGGATGTAAAGCCAGTAGTAATATTGGGGAAGAATCCATCTGCCGCTACAAAGACAACAAAGTTGGTAGTGTCTGCAGTGTCATCTGTACCTATTATGGTTGTGAAAGGAGTTTGTAGGGAACTGGTCATCGTAAAGCTGGTAGTCCAATTTCCTGTGACTGATAGCAAGGTCGTGCCTTGGAAGTACGAAAAGGCAGTGGTGTTGTACAAAGGAAAGACAGTAGAGGAGGATATTTGCGAGGCTCAGGGGTTGACTCGATCAGGACGATGTTTTGCCCCCGTAGAGTTGAGGAGATCTAACCCCGCATTGGTGAAGAAACCAGTAACAGAGGAGGAAGCTGAGGAGTTCTTAAAGAAGATGAAAGCCCAGGACTATTCTATTGTGGAGCAGTTAAAAAAAACCCAGCCTAAATTTCGTTGCTATCCCTGTTGATCCATTCCAGTGATCATTGCCAGGCCTTGATGAGGATCTTGAATGAAGCCCATGTTCCCGATAAACATTTTGTAAATCACTTGGAGAAGATAGTACATAAAATCTTTAAGGTGAACCGAGTGACATTTTCTGATGATGAATTGCCAAAAGAAGGTACGGAACATAACAAAGCCTTATACTTGACTATGAAGTGTGAAGACTCGGTGGTCACCCGAGTATTGGTGGATAATGGTTCAAGTGCCAACATTTGTACTTTGGCTACTTTGAACAAACTGAAGATTGATCATGACAGAGTCCGTAAGAATGGCGTCTGCATCAGAGGTTTTGATGGAGGGAGTACTAGCTCAGTGGGTGATATCATACTGGAACTAACCATTTGTCCAGTAGATTTCACCATGGAGTTCCAAGTGGTGGACGTGGCCGTATCATACACTCTGCTATTGGGATGACCCTGGATTCATGCTGCCAAAGCAGTACCATCTTCATTGCACCAGATGGTGAAGTTTGAGTGGGACAGGCAGGAAATAGTGATGCACGGGGATGATGGCACAAGAATTATGAGTGATGACGTGGTGCCATTCATAGAAACAGAGAATGACAAGGGACCATGGGTATACCAAGTCATCGAAGGGGTTTCAGTGGACAAGGTTTCCGAAGGCGAAGACCTCACATTTCCCAAGATCTCAGCTGCAACTTTCATGATCGCCTTAGAAATGATGAACTATGGGTTTATACCAGGAAAAGGTCTGGGGGCCAAACTCCAAGGTATCATTAAACCCATTTCTTTGCTTGAGAATATGGAGACGTTCGGGTTAGGGTTCAAGCCTACAGTAGCAGATATGAAGAGAGCTTGAAAAATGAAGAAGAAGTCTGGGTCTTTCCCAAGCCAGTTCCACGCCTCTCTCGGTCTTTTGTTAAAGCAGGTATTAAGAGGTTGCCGAACCCAAGGATTTTTGGACCGTCGATTGGACTAGATGGAGATCTGGATAAGAGTTTTGAAAGGTTGTTTGCTGATGTCAACATGATCGAAGCTGGAGAAGGTTCCAGTAAAGCGGACATACAATATGTGGGGCCTAAGGCAAAAACCAACAATTGGACGGCTACTCCTCTTCCCATCCGGAAGGAGTCTTCGTAGTAGGCTCTGGATTTTCTTTTGTTTCCTGGATTATTCCAGAGTTGTAATCCAATTTTGGTTTTGTTTGTAGTGTGAAACTTTGTTATTTCGTATTTTAATAAAAATGAAAGTTTCCCTTCATTTTCTTGTTTTTTTGATTTCGTTTCTTTTTATTTCTGAACAGTTCTCTTTTTGCCAGTTCCAACGACATGGCATGCACAATGGATCTTCAACCTAGTCTAAAAGATCAATCTGTTTCTGAATTAATTATGCAAGAAATTGACTATAATGATGAATCGGAATACGATGAAGATGAGGCCTTTGAATAAATAAGTAAAGAGTTAAGCTAGTTCGAAGAGAAACCCAAGCCAAATTTAAGCGACACTTAATCCATCAATTGAGGGGATGTTGACAATGTTAGAGAAACTAAGATTAGCATTCACATTGAATCACACATAAGGGATGAGCTAATTAAAACACTCATAGAATTCAAAGACATTTTTGCATGGTCGTATGATGAGATGCCAGGTTTAAGTACCGATTTAGTGGTTCACAAATTGCCCACTGACCCGTCATGTCCTCCCGTCAAACAGAAATTGAGGAAATTCAAAACAGATATGAGTGTGAAGATTAAAGAAGAAATAACCAAACAGCTGCAAGTAAAGGTTATTCGCGTCACTAGATATCCCGAGTGGTTAGCTAATGTGGTACCAGTACCAAAGAAGGATGGGAAGATTCGGGTATGTGTCGACTACCGCAATCTTAATAAGGCAAGTCCAAAAGATAACTTTCCATTGCCCAACATTCATATTCTGATCGACAATTGTGCTGGGCGTGAGATTGGGTCTTTCATGGATTGTTTTGCTGGGTATCATCAAATCTTGATGGATGAAGGAGATGAAGAAAAGACAGCTTTTATCACTCCATGGGGGACTTATTGCTACAGGGTAATGTCGTTCGGTTTGAAGAATGCTGGGGCAACATACATGAGAGCAATAACTACTGTGTTTCATGACATGATACACAAAGAGATTGAGGTGTATGTAGACGATGTGATCATAAAATCCAGGCGTCAGGAGGACCATGTAGCAGATCTGAGGAAGTTTTTTCAATGACTTCGGAGGTATAACATTAAGCTCAACCCAGCCAAATGTGCATTTGGGGTTCCCTCGGGAAAAATGTTAGGATTTATTATCAGTCGGTGAGGCATTGAGTTGGATCCATCAAAGATCAAATCCATCCAAGAATTGCCAGCACCAAAGAACAAAACTGAAGTAATGAGTCTTTTGGGAAGATTGAACTACATCAGCCGATTCATTGCTCAGCTCACATCGACATGTGAATCTATTTTCAGGCTGTTAAAAAAGGATGATGCGGTCAAATGGACTGAAGAATGCCAAGAGGCTTTTGATAAGATAATGGAGTATTTGTCAAACCCACCTGTGTTGGTTCCACCTGAACTCGGAAGACCTCTGATTCTTTATCTAACAGTCTTGGATAATTCTTTCGGGTGCGTATTGGGGAAACATGACATCACTGGCAGAAAGGAACATGCCATCTATTATCTCAGTAAGAAGTTCACGGCATATGAGGTTAAGTACACTCACCTTGAGAAGACATGTTGCGCCTTAACTTGGGTGGCACAGAAGCTAAAACATTATTTGTCTTCCTACACTACTTATCTCATTTCACGTTTGGATCCATTGAAGTATATTTTCTAGAAACCTATGCCTACAGGGAGGTTAGCAAAATGGCAAATATTACTTACAGAATTTGACATCATCTATGTGACGAGGACGGCTATGAAAGCCCAAGCACTAGTCGATCACTTAGCTGAGAATCTTGTTGATGATAAATACGAACCTTTAAGGACGTATTTTCCAGACGAAGAAGTGTTGCAAATTGATGATTTAGAACTAACCAAGGAGCCAGGGTGGATGCTTTTCTTTGACGGAGCTGCAAATGCAAAGGGAGTTGGAATAGGAGCAGTACTTATTTCTGAAACAGGACATCATTATCCTGTTACGGCTCAACTGCACTTCTATTGTACCAACAACATGGCTGAGTACGCAACATGCATTTTAGGGTTACGATTAGTTGTGGACATGGATGTCTAGGACATCTTGGTCTTGGGAGACTCAGACCTTCTAGTACATCAGGTTCAAGGTGAATGGGAAACAAGAGATTTGAAGCTTATTCCATATCGTCAATGTTTGCATGATCTGACTAAGCGTTTCCGGTCAGTAGAATTCAGACATATCCCAAGAACGCATAATGAGGTTGCCCATGCTTTGGCTACTCTAGCATCGATGTTGCATCACCCGGACAAGATTCATGTTGATCCGTTACATATTCAGGTTCGGGATCAACATTCCTATTGCAATATGGTGGAGGAAGAAATGGATGGCGAGCCATGGTTTCATGATGTCAAAGAATACCTCAGGAAGGGAATATACCCAGAGCAGGCAACTAGAGATCAAAAGAGAGCTATTCGGCGAATGGTAAATGGATTTTTCCTTAGTGGAGGAGTGTTGTACAAAAGAACCCCGGATTTGGGATTGTTGCGATGTATAGATGCAAGTCAAGCCACAATAGTGATGACAGAGGTACATGCCAGAATATATGGGCCACATATGAGCGAATATGTATTGACGAAGAAGATTCTTTGAGTAGGAAATTATTGGCTCACTATGGAGCGTGATTGCATAAGTTTCGTACGAAAATGCCATCAGTGTCAGATACACGGAGATCTGATTCATTCTCCGCCGACAGAATTGCATACAATATCAGCGCCATGGCCATTTGTTGCTTGGGGTATGGATGTTATTGGACCTATAGAACGTGCAGCTTCCAACAGTCACAGGTTCATTCTGGTAGCCATTGACTATTTTACCAAATGGGTTGAAGCTAAAACTTTCAAGTCAGTGACTAACAAGGCAGTGGTGGATTTTGTTCATTCCCATATCATCTGTAGATTTGGGATTCCGAAAATGATCATCACGAACAACGATGCTAATCTTAAAAGTCGTTTTATGAAAGCAGTATGTCAACAGTTCAAGATTATACATCATAATTCCACCCCGTATCGTCCCAAAGCAAATGGCGGGGTTGAGGCAGCGAACAAAAATATAAAGAAGATATTGAGAAAAATGGTAGAAGGGTCTAGGCAATGGCATGAAAAGCTACCATTTGCATTATTGGGTTATCGCATTACTGTCCGCACTTCAGTAGGTGCAACTCCTTACTTGTTGGTGTACGGAACTGAAGCAGTGATACCAGCAGAAGTTGAGATTCCATCCCTCCGAATTGTTGCTGAAGCTGAAATTGATGACGATGAGTGGGTCAAAGCCCGATTGGAGTAGTTGAGCTTAATTGATGAAAAGAGATTGGCAGCAGTATGTCATGGCCAATTGTATCAAAAGAGAACGGCAAGAGCATATAATAAAAAGGTGCGTCCCAGGAAGTTTGAAGTGGGACAACAGGTGCTGAAGCGAATATTGCCACATCAAGCTGAAGCAAAGGGCAAGTTCGCACCAAACTGGCAAGGACCGTATACTGTGACCAGAGTTCTGTCCAACGGTGCTTTATGTTTGACAGATGTCGAAGGAAGATGTATCGACATTGCTATCAATTCTGATGCGGTCAAGAGATATTACGTGTAATTTCTTTAATTATAATCTTTGTTTCATTTATTTGCTTGTACTTGGTGTTTGTCGGATAATAAAATGACGGAGGCAATTCTTTCTTCTACCCAAACACTTTAACATTTGCTTTCCCCTTTTGAGCCTTATTTATTCTTTCATATCCCTCCGTCGCAATCAATAACGAAAATAAATAAATAAATAAATAAAAGAAAGTCACAAGAAATCTAAAGGAATCAAGTGAACTATGTTTGGCCTGATTCCTCAAAGAGGATACGTAGGCGCCTCACGGCTCGGTCATAGTGTCAATAAAAGTTAACCCTTCCCCAGACAAGAAACTGGGGCAGAAGTTATGTCATTTTTTTATTAAAAGAATTTTAATTCAAAGAGTTGTAATGATTCACCCATTCAGAGTTGTTTTAAATTTTTGATACTCTTTTCTTTTAAGCCCACACAAAAACCCATATGAGATGCCCGAAAAAGACCTCCCGATCAGTATCCGGGAAATGCCCAGTCAGGCAAGTAAAAACCAAGAGTAACACGCTGATCCCCAACAGAAAGGGAAAAAGCTGAAGGAATTGATAGCCAAAAGAATCCCCAGTGAAGAGAATCTTATCGGTGCCGTTCCAATCCCCAGCAAAGAGAAAATAAAATGAGAGAGTCTTATCGGTGAAAACCTTTACAGGCACCATAAGGCGACAAAAGCTGAGAAGAAATAAAAATGAGAGAGTCTTATCGGTGAAAACTTTCACGGCCACCATAAAGCGATGAGAGTTGAGAAAAATGAGAGAGTCTTATTAGTGAAAACCCCTCGAAGGGCACTATGAAGCGACAAGATAGATTGGTGGAAAAGATCCGCATTTGACGAAACATCGGGCACCCGTTCATCCTCAGCAAATGAGGCCATCAGAAAGAAATTGATTGATACAAATAGACTGGGTTGATTAATCCGGAATGCACAACGTGATCGTTGGGACCGGTTATACCATCCAGATAAGTTCCTTTTTGCTTTTTCTCGACATTTGTTTAGAAAGCTTCCTTCTTTTTTCTATCTTTCCATTTTCTTTGCTTAAATATTTTTCCCCAAGTTTATTTTGAGAAAGACTTTTCAGAGCTTACTATCAGTTGCCGAATTGGTGCAAAGCAAAACGAGGGCAGGACTGTCCAAATTAGTCTGGAATGTCAGGAAATTGAGAAGACCTGAAAGATGCAGTCGAGAAAATTGCGGACCAAGTTTCAAAAGAATCCCCAGCGGATTTTCAAGGTACGCAAATAACTCCGACAGATCATCAACCAAGTCCCAAGACGGTCGGACAACACTAAGAGGGGAAGGGAAAGGGAATATGCATCCCCGAGCGAAATAACCCCCTGCAGTTTTATCCTCAACAACGCTATCTCCAGCAGTATTGAGGGAAAATGAAACCTTTTGAAGAAAGTGATTTTTGAGTTTCACCGGCGAGTTTTGAAACACAGAAAAGGGAAGGGATAAATGGAAAAATCATCCCCGACCAGAAATAGCATTCCCAGCGAATAACGTCATCCCAACAAGTTTCGAGAACTTAGAACAGGGAGAAGGAAAAAGCCATCACCGACAGGAATGGCGCGACCATTCACCGCATTTTAAACTAACAAATTTCTTTGATTTGAAGAAGGTAAAAGGAAATGTTGATGATAGAAGAAAGACATGACACAAGGAATATTATCAAAACTGGGGCAGAAAATTTTCGCCATTGTCGAAAATTTTCTCACAGAAAACAAGGAAATCAATTCAAGATATTTTTAATTAAAAAAATCAGGAGCACGCCTGTAGAATGGAGGTTGTTGTATTTGATGCAAAGATAAAATCAGGAGCCCTCCAGTAGAATGGAGGTTGTTATTTTTAAATTGAAGAAGTCAGGAGCCCGCCTGTAGAATGGAGGTTGTTATTCTTAAATTGAAGAAATCAGGAGCCCGCCTGTAGAATGGAGATTGTTGTATTTGATGCAAAGAAGAAGTGAGGAGCCCGCCTGTAGAATGGAGGTTGTTATTTTAAGTTGAAGAAATCAAGAGCTCGCCTGTTAGAACGGAGGTTGTTATTTTAAGTTGAAGAAATCAAGAGCTCGCCTGTGAGAATAGAATTTGTTATTTTTAAATTAAAGAAATCAGGAGCCCGCCTGTAGAATAGAGGTTGTTATTTTAAATTGAAGAAGTTAGGAGCCCGCCTGTTAGAACAGAGGTTGTTATTTTAAGTCAAAGAAGTCAGGAGCCCGCCTGTTGGAACGGAGGTTGTTATTTTATGTTGAAGAAATAAGGAGCCCACTTGTGAGAACGGAGGTTGTTATTTCAAATTGAAGAAGTCAGGAGCCCGCCTGTTAGAACGGAGATTAATATTTTAATTTGAAGAGGTCAGGAGCCCGCCTGTTAGAATGGAGGTTGTTATTTTTAAGTTGGAGAAGTCAGGAGCCCGCTTGCATAATGGAGGTTATTATTACATTAAACGAAGGAGAAGTCAGGAGCCCGCCTGTTAGAATGGAGGTTATGTCATCTTTTTAAGGCAAGTTAGGAGCCCGCTTGTAAAACAGAGGAATACATTTCAAAGTCGAAGCAGAATTTAATAACACCAAGGGTTACAACAAGAATCCCCTGCACTACAAGCTTTAAATAAAGGAAGCAGTATCCACAGCGGATTGAGCAAAATGATGAAAACTGGTATTCGGAAAAGTAGAAGGCCAGTGTAATCCCCAAGTTTGCGGAAGAAAGAAGCACCGGAAGAAACACAAGCCGACAAGAGAGCAAGGCGGCAAAAATAAGTTGAAGATAGATTGGATCTTGTGATCCGTAGGCTATCCTAGTTTCTTGTTTTCTTTTTAACACGGTGTAATAAGGAGATCAGTAAAGCAGCAGTAACGGCAGGCAGCAGTTGTAACAATGGAACCACAATCCCTCGGTAATCCCAGCTACCAAAATTCCCGAACTACATTGACCTGATTCCCTTTTAGTCAGGGATATGTAGGAAACCTTTGAAGTAGAGGTTCGGTCAAGTCTTTCAAAAAATGCTTCACGCGGAGTATTCAAACAGACAAAAATCGCTCGTATATGCTCACTTTATCTTTGCACGAAAACTCTTCGTGTTTCCAGGCAAAGAGGGGCAGCTGTGAGCACGTGATTTTTGCCCTATACGAGGATCACTCCCAAAAAATACAAAATTAAATAATTTTTGTTTGTTTGTAATTGTTGTGATTTTGGGATATTTTTCTTTTATTGTTTGTATTTATCTATGCACATTTATTTGATTAAATTAACAAAAAATTATAAAATATGTTGCATTTGCATTTAGGATTTTAATTTTACAACTAGGAGTAATTAAGTTATTTTACAAGAAAATGAAAATCACAAAAATAATGTATTGAGTAATTTTTAGTGTTTAATGTCAAAATTTGTGTAATTTGACATTTAATTATGTGTAATTAATTTTTATCTAAAGTTAAATGGGTATTTATTTAAGTTGATTTTAGTGTAAATTAAGTTAATAATATTAGTGTTTAATTTTGGCTTCTACATTTTTACTTAGGAATTTTGTTGAATTAGTATATAAAAGAAGAAAAGAAAGGTTGAAAAAATAAATGAAGAAAAACTCTGACAAGCCCAAAATCATACCCAAATTCCAGGCCCAAACAAAACCAAGCCCTAAATAACATCTTACCCATCCAAATCGCTCCCATAACCCTTACCCGACCCCGTTTCACCTGGTAGCCTGATCACAACCGTTGGATTTTGTAATCCAACGGCTCAGATCGATCCTTCATTTTAATTTACCAAAGACCCCCCCCCCCAAATCACTTCACTCACCATATTCCTTTCTCCCTCATCTCTCTAACCCCACAAACCCTCCAATAATGCCGCCGCAGGCCGCCGTCTCCACCCACCGGAAATCGCCTCACAGCGGTTCCAGTGGTCCAAACCACCCCATCTTCACACCCCTGAACCACTATGACTTCCTCTTTCTAAATCTCTACTCCCTTTTTCTCGAATCCTCACCATCAGTCTCGAATAATAGATCGAAAGTCAGTCAAAAGCCCTAATCCACCCAATCACCACCAAGTTAACACCATAGGTCCCCCTCCATCTCCTATGACAATACCTAGCCCTAGTTTGCCTCAAATCACCTTAGAACCCTTCAAATCTCAGTTTGAAGACAAGAACCCTAAAAAAAAAACCAAAACTAGTTTTTTCCGAAATTTAAGGGAATTTGGGTGTTTAACTGACCTTAATCGAAGTGTTCTCAGTTAAGAACACTAGATTAAGGTCCGTTTGACCTCAAAAGATCAAGTCCGAGTCAATTCAAGTCCGTCTGTTCTTTATTTCATTTAAGGTATTTTTCTTTCTCTCATTTTATTCTCGTTTCGACGTTTTAATATTTGTTTATTTGTTTAGATTTGTTATATTAATTTTTTATTCTTCCTTTTTTGGGGTCAATTATTCTGTTCTTCTATTTCAGTAGACCTTTTATTTGGTGAAATTGTCTCTGTTCATTGTTTAGTATATAATAGGCTGTGTAGTCGACTTGATAAGTTTTGTTGATTAGTTGGTCGTATTATAACTCACTTTTCTGTCGAATTCCACTCGATTCCCCGTGGTTTTTTTCTGATTATTGTCGATAATTGTTGTACAATATGGCTTGTATTTAAAAGCGTTTACATCAGATAGGAGGTTTGGGGCAGGTTAGTGAATTAAGGGGATTAAGGGGATAATTGATGGCTGCTAATAAGTTTTAGGGGGTAATTAGCAGTAGCTTAGGGGTTTGAGTAGGAGGCTGATATCTTGAGTAGGAGGCTGGTAACTTGAGTAGGGGGTACACTATTTATATTAATTAATAAGAATTAAGTGGGTGAAAATTAGGTACTTATTTAATATTGAAAAAGGACTAAGCTATGGAAAAAAAAGGCACCAATTGTATGCCTATAAAGGCTGGAAAATCAGATTAGAAAAGAGGAACTAGAGAGAAAAAGAAGACAGATTTTCATAAAGAGATTTCACTTTGAGAGTGAGCTTAGGAGAGTATTGATTTTTGAGAAATAGAAAGAATATAGATTCTGCCACACATACACATAGACACACACACAGACTTCCAAACACACAAATATTAGACAGGGATCTGGAAATACAATTTAGGAATTGGAGAGTTTAAAAATTCAGTGAGAAATATTGAAAAGGGACCGTTTCTTTAAAGCTTTCTTTTTGCTTCATTGGTTTCATTTCTCTTTTGATTTGAGTTCACTAGATCAGCCTTAAGGTAGCTTGGAGATAACTTTAAAAAAATTAGTTTTAAGTGGCTACTATTTCATTGATATTCTAGCAGTATTTTACTGGTTTTATCCCAAGGAATTCGTGGTGTTGTTGAATTGTCTTGGTTTACTGTGGCTTTTGTTTGGTCTCAAACTTCTTTTGGAATGCTCAACTCATTCCTGGGCTAATTGCTCAAATTCTGCTTATTACTACTGCTGGAATTACTGCCCATACTGATTATCTTTCTCTCATTTTGCTATTTAGGTACACATTTCGAGTCGACTTTGATGTATCTTCATTTATTAGCCACATAAAAATGAAAAAATTGAAGCTGATTCTTTGTTAAAGATGAAGTTGATTCCCAGTTTAAAATTGTTACTATATTGAAATTGATGGATTTATTCTGCCTTGATAATTGTATATCGTAATTGTATCCAAAACACCTGATTGGACTGAAATTTGTAACATAATGGATTGTTTAAGCTTCTTTCAGCTACTTTGTGATAACTTTAACTTGGCAGTAGTTCTTCAATACAATTAGCCTGTTAATAAGCCCCTTTTAATTATTATATGACTAGTTGTAATCATAATGTGAAGCCAGGACGGTTGATCTATTCACTTTGGTATTAGTAATAGTGTTCAAGCGATTAAATAAATTTCAGTGGGTTGCTAAGTAGGATTCGGGTAACAGTCATAGTTAAATGCTATAAAAGACAGAAGGATTGATAACCAGTTTTCACTTTGTTGAAATAAGCACCAGCATCCCTTCTCTGTTGAAATCATTAACATTGGACAAGTATCGATCTAATATCTATGATTTGCAACTAAAATCGTTTGATTTAAAGGTTCAGACAGTATCATCGAATATTACATTGAAACTGCTGAGTTCATAATAGGAGTTTAACGTCAAATTGAAAACAGATTTTCTTTCGACAGTTGTGATTATGTATTGAAATTAGGACAAATATAATAATATCTCAGCTACATCAGTTTATGTCCATGTACGAGGTTAGCTACTCAAATAATGAAATATTCGAATAAAGCCTATGAAGTCACCAAGTGTTCATGATGATTCGATCCTGAGGCAATAGCCTTATAAGTGGATTCGCTTAGGGCAGCTAGCTATTTTACTTGGCTAAAATTAGGTTCATTGGCCTAGCCATTTTGGGCCCAGTTCAAAGGTCTCTTCATTTGATATAACTAGATTTTGAATATAATTAATTAGGATCTTTCTTTCGTAGATAGGGGAAAAGCAATAATAGAAAATTTAGTTACTCAGTTTTAACCTTTAATGAATAATAATGAGACGAGTCTCGTTAGAAAAGAAAACACACGGGGCCCTCAAATAATTGATATAAAGTATGTAGATTTGAAAGGACCGTTTAACGAATTTCACGGTCTTTTCAAAAGATAACAACACGATAGACTTTTTAGGCACGACTTTGATAAAATTACCTCCCTAAACTCGGGTATACATTTATGTGACCCTAATCCAAATCTCAATGAAGTCGGAACGCATTAAAAATTGCGGACACATTTATGTGACAAAATCCGAGATGCATTCTCACGACGTTGTAATCCTCTTCCAATATAATAAATGATAAAATTGGTTCAAAGTAATAATTGGCATGTAAGTTCGTAACTGTTAAAAATTAGATAATTAAGCCAAAATATGATAATTAAGCGACCGTGCTAGAACTACGGAATTCGGGAATGCCTAACACCTTCTCCCGGGTTAACAGAATTTCTTATCCGGATTTCTGGTTCGCGGACTATTAAATAGAGTCATACCTTTCCTCAATTCGGGATTCGAATCGGTGACTTGGGACACCGTAAATCTTCCAAGTGGCGACTCTAAATTTCTTAATAAATGAATCTGTTTTGATTGTCCTTCAATTAAAAAAACTCCCTTTTATATCTCGCGCCCTCGTGGGTACGCGAAAAAAGGAGGTGTGACATGCCTTATAATCCAAACAACCCCTCTCATTTTATTTTTTATTTTTTCACTATCTAACAAAAAACCCTAGTCTAACAAAACCTAAAAACAGTCGCCCCCATCTTCTTTTGATCATCCCCAAAACCACATCCATGGCTGCCCGCCAGTCATCTTCCTCGTCGACCGCCCCTCCATGCGCGAGCTCCAGCCAGCCATGGCTGCCCTCTTTCTCCTTAGTCGAACACCCTCAAACCAGTCCAAACATCACCCCATAGCCACGCTAACCGGCAGCTCGCCTCCTTCACTAGTTGACCACCATCCTAATGATGTCTCTGCTACACGACCTCTCCAAACCCACGACCAACCTCACCAACAACAGCCTTCTCCATCAACATCATCTCCAGCTCGACGAAACAGCCCCTGTAGTCCATCGACTTCATCGTCCCAAACACACCAACAAACGTACAGTAACTAGCAGCTATTAACGAGCGTAAACATGCAGCCATTGACGAGCAAAGAGCTTAAAGAAAGCTCTGAAAATCAACAGTCCATGCTCGAACCTCACGTCGGACCAGCGACCAAACGTTCTCATTCACCTCATCGTTAGTCATCATTATTTGTTTTGTTCGTCGTTGTCTTCCGTTGTTCGCTGCTCATCGTTTGTTTAAAATGATCGTTGGTTGGACATATTTTGTTTACGTCAAAGTTGAAGTCTTCATATTCTGGTTCGATGTGTTAATTTTGTTTAAAATCACGTTAATGTGCAGTTGTAATTGTTGCTTCATTTTGGTTTAATCGGAAAGCTCCTTCAGGTCCATCCTTCATCATCTTTGTTAGGGTGTTTCTATTCTAATAGTTTTGTAAATATCTAGAGTTTATAGCTGGTGTTTTATTTTTTGCGTTCAATGTCTACCATGCTTTAGCTTCATTTTTGGATGTCTCTTATTAAATCACTGAATCCTTCATCTTTGTTTGGTTTTAATTTGAGTTTTAATTGATGACTGATTTTTGTAATTTGAATCTACTTGTTTGTTCCATTAAGTTTGTCTTTAATGTGAATCTGACCATATTGTTGTCATAATGTTATTGATTGAAAATTAGTATCATATGTTTAATTGGTTAATTGTAGAATTTGATTAGGAATTGGTTATAGCTGTAGTGATTTGGTGTTTATTTAGGAATCAGTTTTGGTCAGCTGACATGTGTTGGTGTAGATTGAAAAGAGAAGGGGTAAGATTGTAATTTCAGTAGTATAGGGGTATTTTGGGTATTTAAAGTTTTAAAGAATTTTTTAAATGGAGTGCTCTGTTCACTAGGCATTAAAGTATCATAAAGTATTATAGCGGGGAACAAAACATAATGGTATTTGAATTGATTAAATATGGGCCTGTCACGACCCAAATCCGGTCGTGATGGCGCCCAACAATCAAGCTAGGCCAGCCAGACCAACAATTTAATTAACACAAAAATACTCGTCCCCAAATGGATAACCCAAGAAGGATATATGAGTTTAAGAACTCCAATAATAATAATACTGAACAAAATACTGACACTCCCAAAGATCCGGAGTCACAAGTCTAGAGCCTCTAACAAAACCCAATAGGAAATAGAGAGTACGATATAGAAGTACTCAAGTCCGAATACAAAATACAAAATAACAACTGGAAATGAGAGGAGAAGCTAGGTTCTGCGAACGTAGGCAGCTACCTCAGCAACCCGATATGACACTGCAACCGCTGGAATTGCCTGTCTACTGCTCCTGAGTACCTGACTCTGCACACAAAAGGTGCAGGGAGTAGGGGTGAGTACAAAGTACTCAGTGAGTAACAAATATATATAAGTAGCTGACAGTAAGAAATCCATAGATTACCACATAATGAAGCTAAACTACAGTTCGAATCTCCTACGAACTAGCAGCAACAATACAATACAGCTACCACAGATTAATTCAACAAATAAAGATGCAATGCAATGCACATAACCGCTACGGCGTGTAGCCCGATCCAATTTAACGTCGACGGCGCTCACCGGGGGTGTGTACAGACTCCGGAGGGGCTCCTACAGCCCAAGCGCAATACTGCTGCGGCGTGCAGCCCGATCCTCATATCAACCACTGCGGCGTGCAGCCCGATCCCATGCTCAGTCCACAATAAGCAATTAAGTCACAAAACAATTCATTTTCCTTAATTCCAGTTCTCAATTCATAATTTATGAAAAATACTTTAACTTTATTAAATTTGTAAAAGCTGGTGACTTAGCATTTCAAAAGTGTGATTTCAATTTCCAGGACTGAGATCAGAGATTTAAGCAATTATAGCTATCACATAAATATTGTCCTCTAAGGACGCTACAGATCGGCACAAGGCCCCAAACAAGGCTTACAAGCCCACAAATATATCACATACAGTGTATTTTTAACACTAACAACATATCATTTATTTTCGGGATGGACCAAGTCTCAATCCCCAATCACAATCAATCCCGCACTTGCCACGGTGTGCGAGCCACGCCCTATTAGCGTCACAATGTGCTAAGCCGGGGTTTCGAACCCTCAGGCTACCATATACACAAACTACTCACCTCTAGCCGGTCGTAGACTCGTTCGCGATGCCTTTTCCTTTGAATTTCGTTGCCTCGTGTGTAGAATCTAGTCAAATAACAATAATTATGTCAATTACGGATCAAAGAATCATAACCCACTTCAATTTATATAAAATTCGCATAATTACACTAAGTTGGTAAAACCCGACCCCGGACCCCACTGCTCGGAAAATTTCGAAATTAGTACCAACGCGACCCCCATCTTGCCACGAGTCCGTGCATATAAAATTTATCGAAATCGGAGTTCAAATGGCCTTCCAAATCCAAAAATCTCGTTTTGTATATTTAGGCCACATTTCTTCAAGATTTCAACCCAATTTCATGAAGATTGATGTTAATACTACCATAAAATGATGTTTTTGAGTCAAGAATCTTACCTCCGACGAATACCCGATGACTTCTCGGTGATTTCCTCGAGTTTTCTTCTCTCTAGGGCTCAAAATTATGTTTTGGGGGTGTAAACCCGTAACCCCTCTGCTTCTGGATTTTATTCACTGCCAGAGACTTTTGTTCTTCGCGTTCGCGTGAGCTCCCACGCGTTCTCGAAGAACAGCTCTTCCTTACTCTTCGCGATCGCGATGCTTACCACGCGTTCGCGATGCTCAATTTCAGTTACCCTTCGCGAACGCGACGCCTCCCACGCGTTCGCGATGTTCAAGCTCCCAGCCGCCCAGATTTCTTCTACGCGTTCGCGTTAATCCTCCCGCGAACGCGAAACACAACACCCACGACCCTACGCGAACGCGACCCAAGCAACGCGTTCGCGATGCTCAACACCCCTGGCCTACATGAACACGACACCCCGACCGCGAACGCAATGCATTGATCTTCCTGGCCTTCGCGAACGCGGCCCATGACACGCGAACGCGAAGGTCAAAATGACTGGGCAGAAACCTGCAGTTTTCTGCAGATTTTGCCAAGTCCCACAAGCCCGGTTGATGGTCCGAAATCATCCCGAGGCCCCCGGGACCCCAACGAAAACCACCAACACACTCCAAAACATGATACAGACTTGTTCCAATCATAAAACCACCATACTAAACATCAAAATCTCCATTTACTCACGAATTCAAGCCTAAGTTTCTTCAAAACTTTCAAAACTAACATTCAACCCAAAACCCGATCAAACGATGTCCGAATGACCTGAAAATTTGCAGACACATCCAAAATCACATAACGAAGCTACAGAAATTGTCGGAATTCCATTCCGACCCCCGGATCAAAATATCACCTACCATTCGGTTTTCGCCAAAAATCACCCTTCGCCAATTCAAGCCTAAAACTGCACCGGACCTCCGAATTCAATTCTGATTGCTCTCCTAAGTCATAAATGATCCCCTAGAACTAGTCGAATCATCAGAATCCGGTTCCGAGCACTCTAACTCAATAGTCAACTCTTGGTTGACTTCTCCTATTCAAGCTTTCTTTAAACATGCTATTTGTTTCATTTTCAATCCAAATCACTCCTAACTCACCCGTTATACTCTAATACTGTTTTAAAAGCATAATATATGTAAATGCAAGGTAACGGGGTGGAATTCCCGTAACGACAGGTCGGGTCGTTACATTCTCCCCAACTTAAACAAACGCTCGTCCGCGAGCGGGTTAAGAAACATACCCGGAGTATCAAACAAGTGTGGATATCTACTTCGCATCTCCTGCTCGGTCTCCCAAGTTGCTTCCTCCACGGGAAGACCTCTCCACTGCACTTTCACTGCAGCTATGTCCTTGGATCTCAGCTTACGAACCTGTCGACCCAAAATGGCTACCGGTTCCACATCGTAAGTCAAATCCTCATCTAGTTGTATCGTGCTGAAGTCTAACACATGAGACGGGTCTCTGACATACTTCCGGAGCATGGATACATGGAACACCGGGTGAACTCCCGACAAACTGGGTGGCAAAGCAAGCATATAAGCCACCTCCCCAACTTTCCTAAGCACCTCAAAAGGTCCAATGAACCTTGGGCTCAACTTTCCTTTCTTTCCAAACCTCATAACACCCTTCATAGGCGAAACCTTCAACAACACTTTCTCACCTACTGAATATGACACATCTCAGACCTTCCGGTCTGCATAACTCTTCTGACGCGACTGAGCTGTGCGAAGTCTCTCCTGAATCACCTTCACCTTATCTAAGGCATCTTGGACTAACTCTGTCCCTAACAACCTAGCCTCGCCGGGCTCGAACCAACCAACCGGAGACCTACACCGCCTCCCATATAAAGCTTCATACGGTGCCATCTGAATGCTGGACCGATAGCTATTATTGTAAGCAAACTCCGCCAAAGGCAAATAATCAGCCCATGAACCACCAAAATCAATGACACAAGCACGCAACATGTCCTCCAATATCCGAATAGTACGCTCAGACTGCCCATCCGTCTGTGGATGAAATGCTGTGCTCAACTCTACCTGTGAACCCAACTCTCGCCTGAAATGTCCTCCAGAACTGAGATGTGAACTGGGTACCTCTGTCTGATATAATAGAAATAGGAACTCCATGCAATCTCACTATCTCACGGATGAATAACTCTGCCAACCGCTCTGAGGAATAAGTAGTACACACTGGGATGAAGTGAGCTGACTTGGTCAACCTATCCACCACCACCCAAACTGAATCAAACTTCCTCGCTGTCCAAGGGAGTCCACTAACAAAGTCCATAGTAATCCTTTCCCACTTCCACTCAGGAATATCAATACGCTGGAATACACCACCAGGTCTCTGATGCTCATACTTGACCTGCTGACAGTTTAAACACCAAGCCACATGGTTCACAATATCCTTCTTCATCTTTCTCCACCAGTAATGCTGCTTCAGATCCTGATACATCTTCGCGGCTCCTGGATGGATAGAATACCGCGAGCTATGGGCCTCCTCCAATATCAATTCATGAAGGCCATCAACATTGGGCACGCATATCCGGCCCTGCATCCGCAATACACCATCACTATCAATAGTGACATCTCTGGCATCATCATGCTGAACTTTGTCCTTAAGGACAAGTAAGTGTGGATCATCATACCGGCGCTCTCGAATACGATCATATAAAGAAGAACGAGCTACTACACAAGCTATCACCCGACTGGGCTCAGAAACATCCAGCCTTACCATCTGATTAGCTAACGCCTGAACATCAACTGCTAGGGGTCTCTCCCCAACTGGAATATACGCCAAACCGCCCATACTAATAGCCTTCCGGCTCAATGCATCAGCCACTACATTGGCTTTCCCGGGATGGTACAAGATAGTAATATCATAGTCTTTAAGCAATTCAAGCCATCTCCGCTGCCTCAAATTTAGATCTTTCTCCTTAAACAAATGCTGAAGGCTGCGGTGGTCTGTATATACATCACAAGATACACCATATAAGTAATGCCTCCAAATCTTCAAGGCGTGAACAATAGCAGCTAACTCCAAATCATGAACAGGGTAGTTCTTCTCGTGGGGTTTTAGCTGACGAGAAGCATATGCAATAACTCTACCCTCCTGCATCAACACACAACCGAGTCCAACTCTAGAAGCATCACAATACACCGTATATGACCCCGAAGCTGATGGTAACACAAGTACTGGAGCGGTGGTCAAAGCCTCCTTGAGCTTCTGGAAGCTCTCCTCACATTCATCAGACCACACAAATGGAGCATTCTTCTGTGTCAACTTAGTCAACGGTGAAGCAATAGATGAGAAACCCTGAACAAACCGGCGATAATAGCCCGCCAAGCCGAGAAAACTCCGAATCTCTGTAGCTGAGGAAGGTCTGGGCCAATTCTGCACTGCCTCGACCTTCTGTGGATCAACCCGAATACCATCACTGGACACTACATGTCCCAGAAAACCCACGGTATCAAGCCAGAACTCACACTTAGTGAATTTTGCATAAAGCTTCTCTTCTCTCAACCTCTGCAATGCCACTCTCAAATGCTGTGCATGCTCCTCCTGGCTGCGTGAATATACCAGAATATCATCAATAAACACAATCACAAAAGAATCCAGGTACGGCCGAAATACACTATTCATCAAGTGCATGAATGCAGCTGGGGCATTAGTTAGCCCGAAAGACATCACCAGGAACTCGTAGTGCCCATACCGCGTCCTGAACGCTGTCTTCATAATATCCGAGTCCCTTATCTTCAATCGATGATAGCCCGATCGATGATCAATCTTAGAAATTACACTAGCTCCCTGGAGCTGATCAAATAGGTCCTCAATATGAGGCAATGGGTACTTATTCTTCACTGTTAACTTGTTTAGCTGCCTGTAGTCAATGCACATTCTCATTGTTCCATCTTTTTTCTTCACGAACAACACCAGTGCACCCCAAGGTGACACACTCGAACGAATGAAACCCTTATCTAAGAGTTCCTGAAGCTGTTCCTTCTATTCTTTTAACTCTGCTGGTGCCATGCGATAGGGAGGAATAGAAATGGGTCGAGTGCCCGGCACCAAGTCAATACCAAAGTCAATATCTCTGTCAGGCGGCATGCCCGGCAGGTCTGCTGGAAATACATCCGGAAACTCCCTCACGATGGGGACCGAATCAAGACTGGGTGTCTCAGCCTCAACATTTCTAATGAAGGCTAGATAAGATAAACAACCCTTGCTGATCATTCGTTGGGCCTTTATATAAGAAATCACCCCGTCGGACACATAATCAGTCAAGCCACGCCACTCGATCCTCGGATTACCTGGAATAGCTAGAGTGACTCTCTTGGCATGACAGTCCAGAATCGCATGGTAAGGAGATAGCCAATCCATGCCTAGAATTACATCGAAATCCACCATGCCCAGTAGTAATAAATCAACTCGGGTCTCCAGACCCCCAATAGTAATAATACAGGATCGATATACCTGATCCACAACAACAGTATCCCCCACTGGGGTAGACACATGTACGGGCAAGGCAAGAATACCACGGGTCACACCCAAATGATGTGCAAAATAAGTAGAGACATAAGAATAGGTGGATCCGGGATCAAATAAGACAGAAGCATCCCTGTGGCAGACTGAGATAATACCTGAAATGACCGCATCCGAAGCACTAGCATCCTTCCTATCCGGAAGAGCATAGAAACGAGCTTGGCCTCCACCAGTACG
The DNA here is from genome assembly GCA_032618575.1 of Nicotiana noctiflora. NCBI lineage: Eukaryota > Viridiplantae > Streptophyta > Magnoliopsida > Solanales > Solanaceae > Nicotiana > Nicotiana noctiflora. Next base: position 48,724 of record JASVEL010006920.1, read on the forward strand.
ATCCTCACCCCTAGGGCGACCTCTGGATACCTGGCGACCAGTCCTAGCCGACTATGCTGGCGCTGACGAAACAGGAGTAGAAGACGAAGGCTGATCCCTCTGCTGAGACCGCTTACGAAGCCACTGAGGACACTCTCTCCTAATATGGCCCAAATCACCGCACTCAAAACAACGGCCTGAAGATGGAAGAAGGGGCTGCTGAGGACCCCTCGCTACCGATGAACCCTGTGCTGAGGAAGCAGGAGCAGAGCTCTGAGCTGGAAGAGCACTCAGTGCAGGCTGACTCTGCTGACGGCTCTGCTGACCCCGATAACCCTGCTGGCCTTGACGACCACGATCAGATGAAACCCCACTGGACTCTGTACGTCCAGACTGATGAGATCTGAAAGAGCGACCTCTGCTATGCTGAAATTGGCCCCTAGACGGAGCACCACTGTAACTGCCAGTACCACGAGGCCTCTTAGCCTCTCTCTCCTCTCGCTCTCTGCGGCGATCCGTCTCAATGTGACGGGCAGCATCAACCACCTCCTCAAAGGTAACTGTCGAAACTCTCTCCCTGGTCATCAATATGCGGATGGGATAAATAAGACCATCAATAAATCTCCGAATCCTCTCTCTGTCTGTAGGAACCATCCACATGGCATGACGGGCTAACTGTGTGAATCTCATCTCGTACTGATTAACCGTCATCTCTCCCTGCTTCAACCACTCGAACTGACGTCGCAGCTCCTCTCTCTGAGACCGAGGCACGTACTTCTCCAAAAATACCGTGGAGAACTGCTGCCAAGTGAGGGGCACTGCCCCAGCGGGCCTACGCCTCTCGAAATCCTCCCACCACTGAAATGCTGCACCTGTGAACTGAAAAGTGGTGAATGAAACACCGCTGGACTCTAGAATACACGCGGTGCGAAGCATGCGCTGACATCTGTCAAGAAAACCATGGGCGTCCTCGCCCTCAGCTCCACTGAATGTCGGAGGTTGTGGTCTCTCAAATCTCTCCAATCGACGCTGCTCATCGTCGGGCATAACTGGAACCATATATGCAGGAGCTAGTGCAACGGGTGCAACTGGCTGAACTGGCTCGGGTGTGTGAGCCACGGGGGTCTGATTCCCTCCCCCTGCTTGTGAAGAAGATACTGCAGCAGTAGCAGCAACTACCTGTGCCAAGCCTGTGCACACTGATAAGATCTGAGCCAAGGTCTCCTGAAGACCCGGTATCACAATAGGCACTGCCGGTGCCTGAACCTGAGTTGCCGGAGCGTCTGCCGCTGGAATCTGGTCCTGAGTCTGGTCAGCCGGTGGGTCAGCAGGTGCTGGCGCTGCTGCCCTACCTCTACCACGACCACGGCCTCTGGGTGCCATTGGTGGTCGTCCGCCACCTCCGTTAGCTCGTGTTCTCGCCATCTACGATAGAATAGAATATGGAAAGATTTAATTTCATGATAACACAAATCGCACGATATGAATTCCAGAAAATGAGGTTTTTCCTAAAGTTTCTATAGCCCTTCGAAGATAGATACGGACGTCTACGTACCGATCCGCGAAAGCCTACTAAACCGGCTCATGACTCGCGAGTCCTAATAACCTAGGCTCTGATACCAACTTGTCACGACCCAAATCCGGTCGTGATGGCGCCCAACAATCAAGCTAGGCCAGCCAGACCAACAATTTAATTAACACAAAAATACCCGTCCCCAAATGGACAACCCAAGAAGAATATATGAGTTTAAGAACTCCAATAATAATAATACTGAACAAAATACTGACACTCCCAAAGATTCGGAGTCACAAGTCTAGAGCCTCTAACAAAACCCAATAGGAAATAGAGAGTACGATATAGAAGTACTCAAGTCTGAATACAAAATACAAAATAACAACTGGAAATGAGAGGAGAAGCTAGGTTCTGCGAACGTAGGCGGCTACCTCAGCAACTCGATATAACACTGCAACCGCGGGAAATGCCTGTCTACTGCTCCTGAGTACCTGAGTCTGCACACAAAAGGTGCAGGGAGTAGGGGTGAGTACTAAGTACCCAGTGAGTAACAAATATATATAAGTAGCTGACAGTAAGAAATCCACAGATTACCACATAATGAAGCTAAACTACAGTTCGAATCTCCTACGAACTAGCAGCAACAATACAATACAGCTACCACAGATTAATTCAACAAATAAAGATGCAATGCAATGCACATAACCGCTACGGCGTGTAGCCCAATCTAATTTAACGTCGACGGCGCTCACTGGGGGTGTGTACAGACTCCGGAGGGGCTCCTACAGCCCAAGCGCAATACTGCTGCGGCGTGCGGCCCGATCCTCATATCAACCACTGCGGCGTGCAGCCCGATCCCATACTCAGTCCACAATAAGCAATTAAGTCACAAAACAATTCATTTTCCTTAATTCCAGTTCTCAATTCATAATTTATGAAAAATACTTTAACTTTATTAAATTTGTAAAAGCTGGTGACTTAGCATTTCAAAAGTGTGATTTCAATTTCCAGGACTGAGATCAGAGATTTAAGCAATTATAGCTATCACATAAATATTGTCCTCTAAGGACGCTACAGATCGGCACAAGGCCCCAAACAAGGCTTACAGCCCATAAATATATCACATACAGTGTATTTTCAACACTAACAACATATCATTTATTTCCGGGATGGACCAAGTCTCAATCCCCAATCACAATCAATCCCGCACCTGCCACGGTGTGCGAGCCACGCCCTATTAGCGTCACAATGTGCTAAGCCGGGGTTTCGAACCCTCAGGCTACCATATACACAAACTACTTACCTCTAGCCGGTCGTAGACTCGTCCGCGATGCCTTTTCCTTTGAATTTTGTTTCCTCGTGTGTAGAATCTAGTCAAATAACAATAATTATGTCAATTACGGGTCAAAGAATCATAACCCACTTCAATTTATATAAAATTCGCATAATTACACTAAGTTGGTAAAACCCGACCCCGGGCCCCACTGCTCGGAAAATTTCGAAATTAGTACCAATGCGACCTTCATCTCGCCACGAGTCCGTGCATATAAAATTTATCGAAATCGGAGTTCAAATGGCCTTCCAAATCCAAAAATCCCGTTTTGTATATTTAGGCCACATTTCTTCAAGATTTCAACCCAATTTCATGAAGATTGATGTTAATACTACCATAAAATGATGTTTTTGAGTCAAGAATCTTACCTCCGACGAATACCCGATGACTTCTCGGTGATTTCCTCGAGTTTTCTTCTCTCTAGGGCTCAAAATTGAGTTTTGGGGGTGTAAACCCGTAACCCCTCTGCTTCTGGATTTTATTCACTGCCAGAGACTTTTGTTCTTCGCGTTCGCGTGAGCTCCCACGCGTTCGCGAAGAACAGCTCTTCCTTACTCTTCGCGATCGCGATGCTTACCACGTGTTCGCGATGCTCAATTTCAGTTACCCTTCGCGAACGCGACGCCTCCCACGCGTTCGCGATGTTCAAGCTCCCAGCCGCCCAGATTTCTTCTACGCGTTCGCGATACACCTCCCGCGAACGCGAAACACAACACCCACGACCCTACGCGAACGTGACCCAAGCAACGCGTTCGCGATGCTCAACACCCCTGGCCTACGCGAACGCGACACCCCGACCGCGAACGCGATGCATTGATCTTCCTGGCCTTCGCGAACGCGGCCCATGACACGCGAACGCGAAGGTCAAAATGACTGGGCAGAAACCTGCAGTTTTCTGCAGATTTTGCCAAGTCCCACAAGCCCGGTTGATGGTCCGAAATCATCCCGAGGCCCCCGGGACCCCAACGAAAACTACCAACGCACTCCAAAATATGATACGGACTTGTTCCAATCATAAAAACACCATACTAAACATCAAAATCTCCATTTACTCACGAATTCAAGCCTAAGTTTCTTCAAAACTTTCAAAACTAACATTCAACCCAAAACCCGATCAAACGATGTCCGAATGACCTGAAAATTTGCAGACACATCCAAAATCACATAACGAACCTACAGAAATTGTCGGAATTCCATTCTGACCCCCGGATCAAAATATCACCTACCATTCGGTTTTCGCCAAAAATCACCCTTCGCCAATTCAAGCCTAAAACTACACCGGACCTCCGAATTCAATTCCGATTGCTCTCCTAAGTCATAAATGATCCCCTAGAACTAGTCGAATCATCAGAATCTGGTTCCGAGCACTCTAACTCAATAGTCAACTCTTGGTTGACTTCTCATATTCAAGCTTTCTTTAAACATGCTATTTGTTTCATTTTCAATCCAAATCACTCCTAACTCACCCGTTATACTCTAATACTGTTTTAAAAGCATAATATATGTAAATGTAAGGTAACGGGGTGGAAATTCCCGTAACGACGGGTCAGGTCGTTACAGGGCCCATAACTTTGAATTAAAATAAAGAAAAGACAAGGTTTAGTGGGGAGCAGGGGATAGTGATGTAAAAAGAGAGCTAGAAAGTTAAAAAGGGGTAGAGGTAATAATAAAAGTTTTTCTCTTTTACAACTCTGTAAAGAAGGAAGGGAGCTGAAAAGTATTCAGGAGTTGGGTATAAATGAAAAGATTTAGGACAGAATAGAGTAGGTTTTTTTTAACTCTAAAAAATTATTTTTTCTCAGAAAGTCTAAATAGTCAGTTAATTCAATTAATATCGTTTCTTTGAGAACTAAAGAGAACTTATTTTGATAAATTAAGAATCAGTTTGTTTGAGTGTACAACTTTGTCATTGAAATTTTTGGGTCCAAATTTGGTTCAATTCAAATTACTGGGTTGTGTCTTGTCGTTGTTGGTATCTGCTGTTGCACTACTGCAGTTATTATTGCTGTGTTACTATTGTTGACTCCTCCTCCTCCATCTATTTTCTATTATCCAGGCACACATTTGTTATACTGGTACACAATGCAGTTGAAGTTTGAAGCATGAATAAAATGAAGCCTTAAAGCTTGAAGTCACTTAGTCGTGTTTTCGTATTCTAAGTTGTATATATGTTAGTAATTAGCTCATTAGAATCGTGTGAGTAGTTTGTAATGTATAAATAAATACCGATCGGTAGTAGTCTAAGTTTGCAGATTCATTCTCATATATGCTAGTTAGAAAGAAACCAATGATGTAGTATCCACATACTGCCATCGCTAGTTTGTTTCATTTATAGCCTATTTAAATGCATATAAAGTTTTAAAGATTAAGTAATCAGTAGTTCATGCTCTTTTGTTAGCCATTTGTACTTTTAGCCTCATAAAAAATAGGTTTCCTTAGCATCGACCTCATTTCTGCCATATGGTAAATTGAGAACGTGGGTATACCATGTAGTTAGGCTCAAATCAGAGTAAGATGGCCCAGACCCAATTTTGCATCATTCACGCTGGGCCTAGGCCTGTAAATGTTAAATGGAGGCATATTTTGTTCATTTTAAACTTTAACAAATCACGTTCACAACTTAACTATAATAACTCAAGCATAAAAATTGTGACGATCCAAAGGGTCATCACCTGTTTTCCTTATCTGTCACGTGCTTCTGAGGCCTTAAAAACCTTATTTTATATTGTCTCGATTTATGTGTGCATTCCAGGCATGTAACCGGGAAATTTTTGTGTTAGAATATGTGAATTCTATGAAAAATTTGAAGAATTTTGATATTAATATTGATATAGTTGACTTCGGTCAACATTTTTGGTAAACAGACCCGAACCCGAGCTCGGACAATCCCGGAAGGTCCGTAGGAAAATATGGGACTCGGGCATGTGCCCGGAGTCGAATTTTGAGGCCTAGAGCCCGAGATATGAATTTTTCTGTTAAATTGTTTTTCTAAAATTATTAAGGAAAATGGGAATGAAAATTGATTAAAAGACCATAGGCTCGTATTTTGGTTCCGACACCCGGTACAAGTCTTATATATTATTTAAGCACTTCCTGTAAATTTTGACGAAAATTGAACGTTGTTTGACGTGTTTTGAACCATGAGTTCCAAGTTTGAAAGTTTATGAAGTTTAAGAGAAGAAATCATGAATTTGAGGCTTGATTATATGAAAACGATGTTATATTGGCGATTTGATTCGCGAGCAAGTTCGTGGTATTTTTTTGAGGTTGTGTGCATGTTTGGGTTAGAGCCCGAGGGCTCGGGCGAAGATTTGATAGGCCGTGAGAGCAAATTTAGAAAATAACCACAACTGGTGTTTTCTCCTAACTGCTATCTTCGCAATTGCGAAGAATCTCTCGCAAAAGCGAAGATGCCCAAAAATAGCTTGAGTTCGCAAATGTGAACAAGTCTTTCGCAAATGCGAAGAGACCCAGAATTACCCTGTGTTCGTAATTGTGAACAAAAGCTCGTAAATGCGAGGTTTCCCAGAACTACCCTATGTTCGCATATGCGAACAAAATAACGGAAATGCGAAGGTGTCCAGAATTGGCCTATGTTCGCAAATGCGAACAAATCCATCACAAATGTGAAGTCTGAGGGTTGGCCTGTCATGTTCGCAATTGCGAACAAAAGTTCGCAAATCCCATATCTGCACCTATGGAATTTTATACTTAAACGATTTTAGACCCCCTTTTCACCATTCTTTCAAAACACAAAACTCCATAGGCAATTTTTCAAGAGCAACATCACTCCAAACAACTTGTAAGTCCATTTTCACTTAACTCTTTCAATTCTTAACATCATTAAATATGTTTTCCATGAGAAATCAAAGGTTTTTATGGTTGAAATTGATGTTTTTGGGTAGAACATAGGTTTGTCATAAATTGGGGAGTTGGACCTCGATTTGAGGTCCGATTTCAAAACAAATCATATAATTGAACTCGTGAGGGATTGGATAACCGAATTTTGGTCCGAACCCCGAGTTTCGACCATGTGGGCCCGGGGGCATTTTGGAAAATTTTGAGTAGAACTTTGGGAAAGCCATTTTTATGCATCCAAACCAATTTATATAGTGTTTATTAAAGTAATTGAACCAATTCTGATTATATTCGAGCGAGTTGGAATTTGAGTTACGAGGTAAAGCGATAGTTGAAGGTTAGTTGGACTTCAAGGCTTTGAGGTAAGTGTTTGATCTATCCTAGCTTGAGGGAATAAGAGAGAGTGTAATAATTTGTTAATTGTTAAATGATCGAGTGCGGTGTATATGCATGGTGACGAGCATCTATACACTGGAGTCTAGCATGACCGTGAGTCGTTTGTTGATACATGTTGTGAGCTAATGTGGAATTTTCCTAAGTTATATTCTTGAGCCATTGCCGGGTTGTGAATGTTGATTATTATTCCCTTGCCGGGACTTTGTTTTGTGGTTGTTGTTGTTCCCTTAACGGGATATTGTTATGACTGTTGTTACTCCCTTGCCAGGACGGTTTATGTTACTTGTTTCATTCTTCTTGCCCATTGACTGTGACTGTTATTTGAGTGAGGAAGAGTGATAATGCCCGAAGGGTGATGTCATGCCATTTTTAATTATGCTCGCACGAAGGATCATTCCGTACCATGTTTTATTATTGATGAACGAAAGATCATTCTGTGCCATGTTTTACTATTTATGCACGAAGGATCATTCCATGCCATGTTTACTATTTATGCACGAAGGAACATTCCGTGCCGTTGTTACTTAAAATCATGCACGAAGGATCATGTCGTGCCATGAATGTGAGGATGAGAGTAAAAGCACAAAGGGTGATGGCGTGTACTTTTAATTGATTATTTGGTGAGGATGAGAGTAAAAGCATGAAGGGTGTTGCCGTGCAACCATTCAAATTCTTGTTTTGTCATAACTGTTTTGCTGCACTCTGTTTTTACCTTACTGGTTAATTATGTATATTCGATTGTGCTCCCCTAGCATGTTCTCTTCCTTGCTATTTGTGTTGCTAAATGTTTTCGTTATTTTGTGGTACATACGTATATAGAACTGCACAGGTTTATGTGAGTGTCTGGTCCTAGGCTTGTCACTAGTTCGCCGGGATAAGCTAGGCACTTACCAGCACATGGGGTCGGATTGTGCTGATACTACACTTCTGTGCGTTTTTGTACAGGTCCAGGTTTTGAGCAGGAGCAGCAGTAGTAGTTTGCTAGCAGGATTATTATACTTCTGAGACTGAGGTAGCTTGCAGGCGTCCACATACCCGACATCTCTTCTTATTGCTTTCATTATTGCTGTAGTCTCATTGTTTCGAGACAGACGGTTATTACTTATTTCTTTCAGACCATTATGTGTAGTTATTCTTAGTAGTTCATGAGTTTGTGACTCCACATCTTGGGTAGAGGAATTATTGTCGAGTATTTCACATTATTATTCAGTTTTTATTCGAAAGACTTCCGCAATTAAAGTTATTGTTATTATTCATACCATTAACTATGAGAACAGTATGGTTGTGTAAATGTAAAGGTGGTGAGTAAATTGGCTTGCCTAACTACCACGAGTAGGCGCCATCATGATCCCGATGGTGGGGGAAATCCGGGTCGTGACAAAATAATATAGGATGTTGTTTCTTCTTTTCATTTTTAGAGACGTAATGAAATAGAAGACGTAGTTTCTCTAAGGTCGTCCTTTTAAAATAAATGAGACGAGCCTCGCCAAATAAAACGCAAATTGTGGGGCCCTCACTTGTACATATAAAAATACTTGGATTTCAGGACGGGCCATTTAGCGAATTTCATGGCATTCACAAAACAATAACGCAGTAGTGTCTTTAGGTGCGCTTTTAATAATTTTGTCACGACCCCAAAACCGGTCGTGATGGCGCCCAGCACGCTGCTAGGCCAGCCCGACCAATCAACAATAACCACGGATCCACAAGCTCACTTTATCCAATTTAAGCACAACAGTGATAGATATATTAAAAATAGGGAACCAAGTCCCAACATGTGCCAACTCCCAAAGACCGAAGGGTCAAGAGTCATGAGCCTCTACAGAGTATACAAAGTGTAAATAGTGAATATAAATGTGCACAAGTGTGGGATAATCAGAACAAAATACAGACAAACTGGAGAATCAGGTCCTGCAAACGCTGGCAGCTACCTCGACCTGTCCAAAAGCACTCCCGAGCCGCAATGGAATCAGCTCTGCTGTAATGTACCTGGATCTGCACACAAGGTGCAGGGAGTCAGGTGTGAGTACTTCTAACTGAGCGGTAATAAAAGTAAATAATGTTGAAGGGAAGAAAACTACGCAAGGCACTATCTCTTGCTACACAATACAAAACTATCATTAAACTTCAAAACACTATCATTTTATTCCTTTCCAGCATATGTGAGTATTGAGTAGATTATTTAGAAATCTCAATTTTTAGCTACTTTCTTTCATTATAACATACCAATACCTGGAAAAATCTCAAGCAGTGCAAGTCATCACTCAAATCAGCCTCTCGGGCTCAGCACTCCTTAACAATTTATACCAGGAGATCTGGTCAATAAAGCAACAAATGCACATGTGCCAGTAAAGTATGAGTGCTGAATGTTATGCCACGTAGTACACGTAAACCAATGTATGTATGCCATGAAATGCATATGACCGCTATGGCGTGTAGCCCGATCCTTTTGGGTACCCGTGCTCACTGGGGGTGTCCAGACTCCGGAGAGGCTATTACAGCCCAAGCACAATATCAAAATCACACCTGCTGCGGCGCGCAGCCCGATCCATATACCACTGCGGCGTGCAGTTCGATCCATGCATGTGTATGCATATGATCACATGAATGTCATGCCCTAACATATGGCCCTCGGCCCCAATCAGTCTAACAAATAATCAAGAAAAGCCCTACGGGCAACTCTATCACATTAGCTCACAGCTAAAATATTATTAAGACCTTGTTCAAGTTTTTCATAACCTTATAAGAATGTTGAATAGCAAAAATCCCATTTTTAAACCTTAAATTATAATAAAATATGCACGGTGTTATCAAAACAGTGATACCAATCCTTGAAGGATTCAAGTAATTGGCACGAAGCCCAAACATGATAATTAGTCCAATTCATTTTAACAATTAGGTGTTATTATTTATTACGCGGGACGGACCAAGTCACAATCCCCAATGGTGCTCTACCCCACGCCCGTTATCCGGCGTGCAAGTCACCTCAACACAGCACTAAGATGTGCAAGTCCGGGGTTTACTAACCCTCGGGACATCATTTACAAGTATTACCCACCTCGAACCGACGAAAGCTCATGCCCGCGATGCCTTAGCTCCTCGAACCGGCATCCACGCACGTCCAAACTAGCCAAAATCAGTACAAATATATCAAAATAGGCTAATGGAACATAACCCAATCGAAAGAACTCGAAAAATATCAAAAATCACGAAATTTGCAAAACCCGAGCCCCGGCCCACATCTCAAAAAATTTCGAAACTCATACTTCCAGAACCCTCGTCTCGCCACGAGTCCGTACATATAAAATTTACCAAAATCGGAGTTCGATTGGCCTTTCAAAACCCAAATTTTCGTTTTCAATATCTAGGCCACAATCCTTCACAATTTCTACCCAAATTCATGAAGATTGATGTTAATTCTACCATAAAATGATGTTTTTGAGTCAAGAAACTTACCTCCGATGAATACCCGATGATTTCCCAGCGTTTTCCCGTGATTTCTTCTCTCTAGGGCTCAAAAATGGGGGTTTTGGGTATTAAACCCGCGAATGGTTCTGTTCTGAACTTAAACTCACTGCCTAGGCCATTTACTCTACGCGATTGCGACTCTACTCACGCGATCGCGATGTTCAAACATTTCGGCCTCACGCGATCGCGACTCTCCTCACGCGATCGCAATGTTCAAAAATCCAGACTCACGCGATCGCGACTCGCCTCACGCGATCGCGATGTACAAACATCCGGCATCACGCGATCGCGTCTCTATTCCTGCGATCGCGTAGCACAAATTTCCCTGGACCCTATTTCTCTTCTACGCGATCGCGTAGATGCTCATGCGATCGCGATGGCCACCGGGCTAACTCTACGCAATCGCGACTGGTGATCCTGCGATCGCGATGGCCAAGCCCCCAACCCTACGCGATTGCAGACCTAGCTTTGCGGTCGCGAAGTACAAAAATCTTTTGCACTAATTGCAGCAGAAACAGCAGTGCCTTTGGCACAAATTGGTCCGTTTGGACCCCCGAATTCATCCCAAGGCTCCCGGGACCCCAACGAAAACCACCAACATACTCCAAAACACGATACGAACTTGTTCCAATCATAAAAACACCATCCTAAACATCAAAATCACCAATTACACACGGATTCAAGCCTAAATTTCTTTAAAATTTCCGAATTGCTCATTCAATCAAAAACCCGACCAAACGATGTCCGAATGACCTGAAAATTTGCAGGCATATCCAAAATCACCTAACGAAGCTACTGCAACTGTCGAAATTCCATTCCGACCCCCGGATCAAAATCTCACCTACCGTTCGGATTTCGCCAAAATTCAACCTTAGCCAATTCAAGCCTAAAACTACACCGGGCCTCCAAATTCAATTCCGATTGCTCTCCTAAGTCATAAATGATCTCCCGAAACTAGTCGAATCATCAAAATCTAATTCCGAGCACTCTAACTCGATAGTCAACTCTAGGTTGACTTTCCATATTCAAACTTCCTTCAAACATGCTATTTGCTTCATTTTCAATTCAATTCACTCCTAACTCACCCGATAGGCTCTAACACCTGATATAAAAGCATAAAACATGTAATTGCACATTACGGGGTGGTAAATTCCCGTAATGACAGGCCGGATCGTTACATTCTCCCCAACTTAAACAATTGCTCGTCCTCGAGCGTACTCAGAGTTGTACTAGAAGCAACCCAATAGCTGAATGACCTTACCAAGCATATATTCGGGCGATCATACATCACCCTATCTCACATAAGTCCGAAAACACCATATAGTCAAAATTTCATAGACCGTCTGTAACGACCCGGCCTGTCGTTACGGGAATTTACCACCCCGTCAGGTTGCATTTACATATCTTATGCTTCTATATCAGTGTTAGAGCCTATCGGGTGAGTTAGGAGTGAATTGAATTGAAAATGAAGCAAATAGCATGTTTGAAGGAAGTTTGAATATGGAAAGTCAACCTAGAGTTGACTATTGAGTTAGAGTGCTCGGAATCAGATTCTGATGATTCGACTAGCTTCGGGAGATCATTTATGACTTAGGAGAGCGATCGAAATTGAATTTGGAGGCCCGGTGTAGAAATAGGCTTGAATTGGCTAAGGTTGAATTTTGGCGAAATCCGAACGGTAGGTGAGATTTTGATCCGGGTCGGAATGGAATTTCGACAGTTGCAGTAGCTCTGTTAGGTGATTTTGGATGTGCCTGCAAAATTTCAGGTCATTCGGACGTCGTTTAGTCGGGTTTTTGATTGAATGCGTAATTCGGAAAGTTTTAAGGAATTTAGGCTTGAATCCGTGTGTAATTGGTGATTTTGATGTTTAGGATGGTGTTTTTATGATTGGAACAAGTTCGTATTGTGTTTTGGAGTATGTTGGTGGTTTTCTTGGGGTCCCGGGGGCCTCGGGTTGATTTCGGGGGTCCAAACGGACCATTTCTTGTATTTCTGAACTCTGTTGCAGATGGATGCTCTATGCGATCGCATAGGGTAGATGCGATCGCATAGAAGGATGGAAGTGAGCCCCGGAGTTGTTCTATGCGATCGCGTAATAGGAGATGCGATCGCATAGGTATGGAAACTGGCAATCTGCGATCGCAGGGTCACTTGTGCGATCGCATAGAAGAGATTGGAGAGGTGAGAAAAATGTGCTATGCGATCGCATAGCAAGGGGTGCGATCGCATAGGTTTGTCAGACTGTGCATTGCGATCGCATAGCCAGTGTTGCGATCGCAGAGAAGAAAAGATGAGGCCTGGAAGGTTGTGCTATGCGATCGCGGGAGTGCATTGCGATCGCATAGAAGGGGAAATCGGCAGGAAAATTTAACTCTATGCGATCGCATAGGGTCATTGCGATCGCATAGAAGGATTGGTCTGGCAGTGAAATTAAAACCAGAACAGAACCAATCGCGGGTTCATTAACCCAAAACGCCATTTTTGAGTTCTAGAGAGAGAAACTCACGGGAATTGCTGGTAATTCATCGGGGATTCGTTGGAGGTAAGTTTTGTGGCTTAGTTACATCATTTTAACATGAAATCATGGGTTAAATTTCTGCAAATGGAAGATTAAAGGTGGGTTTGAGCCCTAGGCCTAAATTAAAGAAAAACACTTATTTGAGTGGGCAAATGGAGTCCGATTTTGGTAAATTTTATATGCCTAGACTCGTATCGAGATGAGGGTTCCGAATATGTGACTTTTGTAATTTTTCGACAAGCGTACCGAAAGTCGGGTTTTGGCAACTTTGGGAATTTTGATGTAAATTGAGTTATATTGATTGGGTGTCGTCCCATTGGCCTAATTTGTTGTGTTTCTACTGTATTTAATCACATTCTACGCGTGCGGAGCTTGATTCTCGTGGCAAGGGCATTGCGGAGTAGTCGTCGCGCCGTATTGAGGTGAGTAATAGATGTGGGTGATGACCGGCGGGTTCGAAACCCCGGTATACCACTTTGTGACGCTGTATAGCGGCGAGACACGCACACTCTTGAGAGTGCGGGGTCGATCATGAACCGGAGACTATATATTAGTCCGACCTGTTGATATTGTATTATTGGCTATTCTCGAGCCGTCGAACCTCCTTCTCGGATGGTTGCATATATATATATTGTGATAATGGCCACTCTTGAGCCGAGGAACCCCCTTCTTGGGCGGTTGAGTATACATGTGGGCCGTGAGCCCGCAGCTATTTTTGTTATTATGCTAATTCCAATCTCTGGAACTTGATATTACTGTTTTCCAACTGAAAAATGATAAAGCAGTTTTCAAAAACTACTTTTGAGCCTGCGAGGCTGTATCTGCATATTAGCTGACTAGTAGTGGATCGGGCTGCACGCCGCAGCAGGATATATGTTGGATCGGACTGCACGCCGCGAGAATATCTCTATGAGATGTGCTTGGGCTGTAGGAGCCCCTCTGGAGTCTGAACCCCCACAGTGAGCACGGGTACCCAAAATTGGAGTCGAGCTACGCGCCGTAGCGGTCATATCATGCATTGCATTGCATTTAGCTACATCCGCTAGCTGTTATGCTATTTATTGGTATTTGTTGGTACAGGTACGGTGAATATTGATTCTGTGACAGGGTAGCCGATTATAGCTTTACATAGTGCTTTATTGCGGATTTCTTATCTCGTGCTGTCTTACCCTTGTTTATTACCACCGAGTCCGGCAGTACTCATTTTACTCCCCGCACCTTGTGTGCGGATCCAAGTACCTCTCGGCAGTGATCCGGTAGAGCTGTGCGAGGCGACATCCGTGGGATATACGAGGTAGGCTGCAGAGTCCGCAGGACCCGATATTCCTTCCTACCGTCTTTTGATTTTGTATTGACATTTCTTTCCGCACTTGGTATCTTTGTAAACCTTTATACACTTACGTTCAGTAGAGGCTCATGACTCTCGACCCTTGGTCTATGGGAGTTGATGTATTATGGGACTTGGTTCCCCGTTTTCGTTATATATTTCGCCGTTATTTCGTGAATTAATATGCCTAAATGGGCTAAAGTGAGCTTCTAGCTCCGTGGTTGATATTGATTGGTCGGGCTGGCTTAGCAATGTGCTGGGCGCCATCACGACCGGATTTGGGGTCGTGACAAGTTGGTATCAGAGCCTAGGTTTACTAGGCCTCATGAGTCTTGAGCCGGTTAGTAGAGTCTTGTGGATCGGTACGGGGACGCCTGTACTTATCCTCGGGAGGCCGCGAACCTTTAGGAAACACTTCACATTTCTTGGAATTCTTATCGTGCGTACTTGATTCAGCTTGAGATATGCTTTTGAAATTCCTTCCGCACGTCTGTGTACGTATCGAGCGCTCAGTAATATAAGTGCCTTATGGCTTGCAATTCCCCGATCGAGGGGCGAGATATAATCTCCATGAGTTCATGTTGGGCCAGTCGGGAGGACTTGAGGCCAGATCCTTGTCTATGGCTTGAACACCAAGGTATTAATTTTGCGAGTCGGTATTATGAAGTTCATACGATCGGTATTGATCCTTATTGTGTAAATGGCAGTTTGATAATGGGAGAGCTGTAAGGTATTCAGTTCTTATTGTGATTTGATATGTAGCCCTAGCTATAGGCGTGAGAAATAATTATCATATCTCATAATTGGAAGGTAAAGTGCCTTATGTGTAGTGAAACGAGTTTAAACTCAGGAAGACTAAAGTGATTTTGATATGTGTTATGATTCGAGCAGGTACAACACAGGTTCAAGTATAAATTGTGATAATATGATTCATATAGTATTGGGATTTAATGTTGTTGAAATACATTGTGATATCTTGTTGAGTTGTGGATGTATTGTTAGGATGGTTTGGTGATTCTCTGGCAGGTGGATAGGCCAATTTACAAAGGAAACTCTGCCGAAATTTTTGGAAAATTTGGGACTTAGAAAGATTTCTGTCGCCTAAAGAGAGTGGGCTTATTGGTGGTGTATATATATCTGCAAGAATTGCAGAAGAGCTAAGGTCTCTGATGATTCGAGTCTCTGTCAAAGCTTGAAAATGACTTGAGTTTAATCTAACTAGAACTTTGTGGCATCATTTGAGTAGGAATGCTATGAGTAGCTAAAAGTGCTTTGATGTATGGCTCCGAGCTAAGTTGGGGAGGTTGCTATTGATTAACTGATTGCACAATTGTGTGCTTTGTTGATTCTGTCTCTAAGTGTGTTGGAAAAAAAAAATTTCTAATAAAAGTTATAGTGCTTCGTAGATGTGAAGAAATACTAGGATGTTGTGAACTTATGTTGGTAAAGAATGTTCGGTGTATAGAAAAGAAAGATAGCTAAATGGATATGTATGTAATCATGTTCTGCGATGTCAAAATTCTAATAAGGCACGAGTGGTTTTGTTCAATAAGACAGTTGAATTATAACAGAATAAGGGTGAATGATGCCCGAGAATGGTTTTGCAGTGTTCAAGATTTTGCTTGTAACACTCAGGTGCCTTAAGAATTGTATATGTGGCTAAAGATGGCGGTTTCGTTAGAGAAGATCAAGGCTTGTGTTATATCATGTGAATGACGGGATTCTAGGTATCCATATTGGGAAGTAATGATGACAATTTAAAAATCGCGGGAAGTTCATCAAAATAAAGTGTGGTAGAATGTGGTACTTCTGGGAGACATTGAGAGAGTATTCAGTGGCCTATAGGTCTTAGACCGTGTGGTCTTGTGTACGAGTCTTGTGAGGTAAAAAGGGGGTTGAGGCATTGTCGTACTACAGTATTAACTGATATAAAATTAATGATGAATCAGAAAGGAAACTGGGTAAATGGAACAACTTGTTAATAAACCAGAATGGTATAAAAAGGAATACGATTGATTACTGGTATGTGGTTGAAGTAATGAGTCTTGCAGGCATTGCAACAAAGCTCTTGAGTGCTGGCAGTTGTGTAACTTGATATAGGTATAAGGACTCAGTCCTGGCAGTTAAACTTATGCAATGAATGGGAAGAAATAGTTGTGATATGTTTTATCATGGTTTGAAGATGAGTATATTCCTATCGGTATGCGAAGCGTGGAATGTGTAATGAGTTTTCTTCTATATGGGATCACGAAAGTCCTTGACTAGTTGAGTGCGCCGATGTTGAGGCGGAGGAAAGGGATATGAATTTCCATGTTGTCTTAGTGTGATATAGTATACACTATGTGTTATGGAAAGTTGATAATGGTATATTCTAAGTTTTGAGATCAGTTCATAATATATGGGAAGTCAATAAAATTATTGAGCAGCGCGGACAGCTGCAGGTGAATTAAGAATCGATCTTTCTGGTGATTAAGGAAAATGGTACTGCTATTCTAGTAATTTGGAAGGGTATATGGTCCAAAAGGACAAGGTAATGTAAACTGATAATATCCAGTGGTATGGTAGTTTTCTCTTGTTGGATCTACTATAATAACTAAGTCGTTGATGGCATAGTAAAATTTCTGAATGGTTTTCGTGATATGAATGGACGCTTGATGTGCGTTATGTATTTGTATGGTGAAGTACGGAATCAATGCATGGTGATTCATGTGTTATATATGTGTTGGAGACTAGAAGTTCTTGTAACCCGCCTACGCAGCGGTGGTATGTCGTGTGTACCAGCGCCGTTTAGCGGTTACTGGAAAAAAAAAAAAATTGGAAGCCCTAATGGCTCTCTTATTACTTAATATGATGAATTTGGGTTATGATACCTTATTTCAGACTGGTTGACACGAGTCAGATCGTCTAGTCTAATGTGATATAGGCTATGTCGGAAAATGGCACAAATTGCGTAGCAGAGAGCATCAGAGTATGCTCCAACAGAGTAGTTGTACACAGGACCAGCGGACGGCTGGTAGGCATTGCTTTGTCAGTTGGACCTTAGTGGCGGATGTTAGTGTAGAAGTATCTACCATTGATTAGTTCCGGTATTGAGGAACTTTGTCGGATGCGTTTCTTGTGGCCAAACTTGAGGCTATATATGTTTATTATGATGAGCAACCTGACTCGACGCGTATTTATTTGACGAGGGATACTTGGATCGGGTGGCACGCCGCCACAGGTATGGTATCTAGATCAGGTGGCACGCCGCCACGGGTATGTCATTGGAGCCGGTTGCACGCCGCAACAGAATATTGTGAAAGTATAGTTAGTTATAAGCTACCTGGTATACAATACTTCCTCGCTTCCGAGGAAAAGACCGTTTTGAGTATCGCTTGGCGAATGGCACATCGGTTGTGTCCTTTCAGGATTTAATAGCATACATTAATTGTTTCACCGTGAGTGAGATTGATTGCTTGGGTTCAAGACCTAGATCTGTGCGTGGCTAACCGTTTTTTTTAGCTTGGTAACTTGAGGTGCTTCATGAGTAATGGTGTTTGGATAGTATCACGAATCGTGGCAAGGCCATGTGATGTTATGAACTCTCGAAGAGGATTCAGGTACTCTATTTCTATAATGCGAGACGCGATCTCAGTTATATATTATGATGGCACAGAAGGATTAAATTGCAGCTCTATTTGCTGGAGACAATTGTCATGATTTGAGCTGTCATGATTCGAGTGTGTGCAGACGTTTCTATTGGAGCCTATGTTGTGCTCGCCGTGGCTTAGGTCGGTGTTGAGGTGTCATATCACCAGTGCGGTGTGTTATAATCGAAATGACCGTTGGAGTTATTAATGAATACGAGCATATTGGATTTTAGCTTGTTAGAAAGGTAAAAATCGAGGTTTGGCTCCGAAATCTGTTGTGGTATCTGTTAAAAGTTAAATGGATTCATGAATGGTTGACCTGAGAGATGGGTTCGATATATTGCGTGCTTCAGCTGCCGTGGGCAGGATATGGAGGTGTTGGAATAAGACCCTATCTAATGAAAGAGGTTTTCAGCTAGTATTTGGTAATTGTGGCTAGTTGTTGATATTAGAGACTATCGTCTCGAGTGATTGGGTTGTTGATACATCATATGATCTCACCCGGAGTAGTGAATATGGGTTATTGCAGTGGATTCGAGTGTATCCTGAGTATAGGCACGGGATTAGCATTTGGCCTATGATTTCAGAAAGTGCAATGTGATTTATGGTTCAGATGGTCTGTTAAATTTTGACTATATGGTGTTTACGGACTTATGTGAGATAGGGTGACGTATGATCACCCGAGTATATGCTTGGTAAGGTCATTCAGCTATTGAGTTGCTTCTAGCACAACTCTGAGTCCGCTCGAGGACGAGCGTTTGTTTAAGTTGGGGAGAATGTAACGACCCGGCCCGTCGCTACGGGAATTTACCACCCCGTCAGGTTGCATTTACATATCTTATGCTTCTATATCAGTGTTAGAGCCTATCGGGTGAGTTAGGAGTGAATTGAATTGAAAATGAAGCAAATAGCATGTTTGAAGGAAGTTTGAATATGGAAAGTCAACCTAGAGTTGACTATTGAGTTAGAGTGCTCGGAATCAGATTCTGATGATTCGACTAGTTTCGGGGGATCATTTATGACTTAGGAGAGCAATCGAATTGAATTTGGAGGTCCGGTGTAGTTTTAGGCTTGAATTGGCTAAGGTTGAATTTTGGCGAAATCCGAACGGTAGGTGAGATTTTGATTCCGGGGTCGGAATGAAATTCCGACAGTTGCAGTAGCTCCGTTAGGTGCTTTTGGATGTGCCTGCAAAATTTCAGGTCATTCGGACGTCGTTTAGTCGGGTTTTTGATTGAATGCGTAATTCGGAAAGTTTTAAGGAATTTAGGCTTGAATCCGTGTATAATTGGTGATTTTGATGTTTAGGATGCTGTTTTTATGATTGGAACAAGTTCGTATCGTGTTTTAGAGTATGTTGGTGGTTTTCGTTGGGGTCCCGGGGGCCTCGGGTTGATTTCGGGGTCCAAACGGACCATTTCTTCTATTTTTGAACTGCTGTTGGCTGCTGGTTTTGTTGCAGACGGATGCTCTATGCGATCGCATAGAGTAGATGCGATCGCATAAAAGGATGGAAGTGAGCCCCAGAGTTGTTCTATGCGATCGCGTAATAGGAGATGCGTTCGCATAGGTATGGAAACTGGCACTCTGCGATCGAAGGGTCACTTGTGCGATCGCATAGAAGAGATTGGAGGGGTGAGAAAAATGTGCTATGCGATCGCATAGCCAGTGTTGCGATCGCAGAGAAGAAAAGATGAGGCCTGGAAGGTGGTGCTATGCGATCGCGGGAGTGCATTGCGATCGCGGGAGTGCATTGCGATCGCATAGAAGGGGAAATCGGCAGGAAAATTTAACTCTATGCGATCGCATAGGGTCATTGCGATCGCATAGAAGGATTGGTCTGGCAGTGAAATTAAAACCAGAACAGAACCAGTCGCGGGTTCATTAACCCAAAACGCCATTTTTGAGTTCTAGAGAGAGAAACTCACGGGAATTGCTGGTAATTCATCGGGGATTCGTTGGAGGTAAGTTTTGTGGCTTAATTACATCATTTTAACATGAAATCATGGGTTAAATTTCTGCAAATGGAAGATTAAAGGTGGGTTTGAGCCCTAGGCCTAAATTAAAGAAAAACACTGATTTGAGTGGGCAAATGGAGTCCGATTTTGGTAAATTTTATATGCCTAGACTCGTATCGAGATGAGGGTTCCGAATATGTGACTTTTGTAATTTTTTGACAAGCGTACCGAAAGTCGGGTTTTGGCAACTTTGGGAATTTTGATGTAAATTGATTTATATTGATTGGGTGTCGTCCCATTGGCCTAATTTGTTGTGTTTCTACTGTATTTAATCAGATTCTACGCGTGCGGAGCTTGATTCTCGTGGCAAGGGCATTGCGGAGTAGTCGTCGCGCCGTATTGAGGTGAGTAATAGATGTGGGTGATGACCGGCGGGTTCGAAACCCCGGTATACCACTTTGTGACGCTGTATAGCGGCGAGACACGCACACTCTTGAGAGTGCGAGGTCGATCATGAACTGGAGACTATATATTAGTACGACCTGTTGATATTGTATTATTGGCTATTCTCGAGCCGTTGAACCTCCTTCTCGGACGGTTGAGTATATTGTGGGCTGTGAGCCAGTTATTGGATCCCGCGAGGATCGTTATCATTGTCTTATCATATAGACATGCTAGTTTACTACTAGTCCGCAGCTATTTGTTTTTATTATTATGCTAATTCCAATCTCTGGAACTTGATATTACTGTTTTCCAACTGAAAAATGATAAAAGAGTTTCCAAAAACTACTTTTGAGCTTGCGAGGCTGTATCTGCATATTAGCCTGACTAGTAGTGGATCGGGCTGCGCGCCGCAGCGAGATATATGTTGGATCGGACTGCACGCCGCAGAATATCTCTATGAGATGTGCTTGGGCTGTAGGAGCCCCTCCGGAGTCCGAACCCCCACAGTGAGCACGGGTACCCAAAATTGGAGTCGTGCTACGCGCCGTAGCGGTCATATCATGCATTGCATTGCATTTAGCTACATCTCGCTAGTCGTTATGCTATTTATTGGTATTTGTTGGTACAGTACAGTGAATATTGATTCTATGACGGGTAGCTGATTATAGCTTTACATAGTGCTTTATTGCGGATTTTTTATCTCGCGCCGCCTTACCCTTGTTTATTACCACCGAGTCCGGCCAGTACTCATTTTACTCCTCGCACCTTGTGTGCAGATCCGAGTACCTCTCAGCAGTGATCCAGTAGCTGTGCGAGGCGACATCCGTGGGATATACGAGGTAGCCGCAGAGTCCGCAGGACCCGATATTCCTTCCTACTGTCTTTTGATTTTGTATTGACATTTCTTTCCGCACTTGGTATCTTTGTAAACCTTTATACACTTACGTTCAGTAGAGGCTCATGACTCTTGACCCTTGGTCTATGGGAGTTGATGTATTATGGGACTTGGTTCCCCGTTTTCGTTATATGTTTCGCTATTATTTCGTGAATTAATATGCCTAAATGGGCTAAAGTGAGCTTCTAGCTCCGTGGTTGATATTGATTGGTCAGGCTGGCTTAGCAATGTGCTGGGCGCCATCACGACCGGATTTGGGGTCGTGACACCGTCTGGACCATAAATCACATTGCACTTTCTGACATTATATGCCAAATGCAAATCACATGCCTATACTCAGGATACACTCGAATCCACTGCAATAACCCACATTCACTACTCCGGGTGAGATCATATGATGTATCAAACAACCCAATCACTCGAGACAATAGTCTCTACTCACAATAATTTCTCACGATAGCCAAATACCAACTGAAAAACCCTTTTTCATTAGATAGAGTCTTATTCCAACACCTCCATATCCTGCCCACGGCAGCTGAAGCACGCGATATACCGAACCCATCTCTCAGGTTAACCATTCGTGAATCTATTTCCCTTTTTACAACTCATACCACGATAGGTTTCGGAGCCAAACCTCGATTTTTACCTTTCTAACAAGCCAAGATCCAATATGCTCGTATTCATTAATGACTCCAATGGTCATTTCGATTATAACACACCGCACTGGTGATAAACACCTCAACACCGGCCTAAGCCACGACGAGCACAACATAGGCTCCAATAGAAACGTATGCACACACTCGAATCATGACAGCTCAATTCATGACAACTGTCTCCAGCAAAAGAGCTGCAATTCAATTCCTCTGTGCCATCATAACATAGAACTGAGATCGCGTCTCGCATTATAGAAATAGAGTACCTGAATCCTCCTCGAGAGGTCATAACATCACGTGGCCTTGCCACGATTCGTGATTCTATCCCAACGTTATTACTCATGAAGCACCTCAAGCCACTAAGCTTAAAACGGTTAGACACGCACATATCTAGGTCTTGAACCCAAGCAATCAACCTCACCCACGATGAAACAATTAACGTATGCTATCAAATCCTGAAAGGACACAACCGACGTGCCATTTGCCAAGCGATACTCAAAACGGACTTTCCTCAGAAGTTAGGAAGTATTGTATACCATGTAGCTTATAACTAACTATATTTTCACAATATACTGTTGCGGCGTGCAACCCGCTCCAATGACATACCCGTGGCAGCGTGCCACCCGATCCAGATACCATACATGTGGCGGCGTGCCACCCCGATCCAAATAACCCGTGGCGGTGTGCCACCCGATCCACGCGTAAATCTCGCAAAAAGGAAATGCATATCGAGTCGAATTTTCTCATTACAGCAAACATATATATATATAGCCTCAAGCTCGGCCACATGAAACGCATCCAACAACGTTTCTCAATACTGGAACTAAATCAATGGTAGATACCTCTACACTGACATCCGCCACTAAGGTCCAACTAACAAAGCAATGCCTACCAGCCGTCCGCTGGTCCTGGGTATAACTACTCTGTTAGAGCATACTCTGATGCTCTTTGCTACGCAATTTGTGCCATTTTCCGACATAGCCCATATCACATTAGTCTAGACGACCTGGCTTTGTCAACCAGTCTGAAATAAGGTATCATAACCCAAATTCATCATATCAAGCTAAGAGCTAAACGGTGCTGATACACACGATATACAACCACCGCATAGGCGGATTACGAGAACTTCTAGTCTCCAACACATATATAACACATGAATCGCTATATCTGGTTCCACACTCCACCGTACGAATACATAACGCATATCAAGCGCCCATTCGTTCCACGAAAGCCATTCAAAAATTTTACTATGCCATCAACGACTCAATTATTACAGTCGATCCCACAAGAGAATACCACCATGCCATTAGATATTATCACTTTACATTACCTTGTCCCTTTTGGACCATATTCCCTGCCAAATTACTAGAATAGCAGTACCATTTTCTTAAATCATCAGAAAGATCGATTCTTAATTCACCTGCAGCTGTCCGCGCTGCTCAATAATTTTTATTGACTTCCCATACATTATGAACTGATCTCAAAACCTAGAATATACCATTATCAACTTTCCATTACACATCGCATATGCCACACCACCCTAAGATAACATGGAAATTCATATTCCTTTCCTACGCCGCAAACATCGGCGCACACAACTCGTCAAGGGCTTTCATGATCCCATATAGATAAAACTCATTACACATTCCCAGCCTTGCATACCAACAGGAAAAATACACTCATTTTGAAACCACGGTATAACACATCGCAAACTCTTTCTCCCAATTACATTGCATAAATTAAACCGTCAGGACTGAGTCCTTATACCCATATCAAGTTACACAACTGCAAGCACTCAAAAGCTTTGCTGCACAATATCTGCAAGACTCATCACTTCAAACACATACCATGAATTAATCGTATTCCTTATCATACCGCTTCAGTTTATTAACAAATTGTTCCATTTACCCAGTTTCCTTTCTGATTCATCTCTAATTTCATATCAGTCTTTACTGTAGTACGACAATGCCTCAACCCTTTTTACCACACAAGACTCGTACACAAGACCACACTGTCTAAGACCCATAGGCCATTGAATACTCTCTCAGTGTTCCCAGAAGTACCACGTTCTACCACACTTTATTTTGATGAACTTCCCGCGATTTTTAAATTGTTATCATTACTTCCCAATACGGATACGTAGAATCCCGTCCTTCACATGATATAACACAAGCCTTGATCTTCTCTAACGAAACCGCCATCTTTAGCCACATACACAAATCTTAAGGCACTTGACTGTTACAAGCAAAATCTTGAACACTGCAAAACCATTCTCGGGCATCATTCACCCTTATTCAGCTGTAATTAAACTATCCCATTGAGTAGAACCACTCGTGTTTTGTTAGAACTCTAACAATGCAGATCATGATTACATACAAACACAATTAGCTATCTTTCTTTTCTATACGGTGAATATTCTTTACCAACAGCAGTTCAAAACACCCTAGTACTTCATTAGATCTACGAAGCACCATAACCTTTACCAGAATTTCCCAACATACTTAGAGACAGAATCAACATAGCACACAATAGTGCAATCAGTTATTCAATAGCAACCTCCCCAACTTAGCTCGAAACCATTCATCAAAGCACTTTCAACCACTCATATCATTATTACTCAAGTGATGCCACAAAGTTCTAGTTAGATTAAACTCAAGTCATTTACAAGCTTTGGCGGAGATTCGAATCATCAGAAATATTAACTCTTTTGCAATTCTTGCATTCATTCACACACAACAGTTACGCCCCCTCTTTAGGTGACAAAATCTTTTCTAAGTCCCAAATTTTCCAAAAATTTCGGCAGAGTTTCCTTTGTAAATTGGCCTATCCACCTGCCAGAGAATCACCAAAACCATCATAGCAATACATTCACAACTCGACAAGACATCACAATGCATATCGACAACATTAGTCTCAATACTACAGAAATCATATTATCATATTTGGTACATGAACATGCGTTGTACCTACTCGAATCATAACACATATCAACTACCTTTCAATTACACATGAGAACCAATCCACCTATCTCGCCTCAATTTAGCATTTCAACACAATACCTTCCACCAGGATACACATAGCATAATCATTTTAGTCTTCCTGAGTTTGAACTCGTTCCACTACACATAAGGCACTTATATTACTGAGCGCTCGATGCGTACACAGACGTGCAGAAGAAATTTCAAAAGCATATCTCAAGCTGAATCAAGTACGCACGATAAGAATTCCAAGAAATGTGAAGTGTTTCCTAAAGGTTCGCAGCCTCCCGAGGATAAGTACAGGCGTCCCCGTACCGATCCACAAGACTCTACTAACCGGCTCAAGACTCACGAGGCCTAGTAAACCTAGGCTCTAATACCAACTTGTCACGACCCCAAATCCGGTCGTGATGGCGCCCAGCACACTGCTAGGCCAGCCCGACCAATCAACAATAACCACGGAGCCACAAGCTCACTTTATCCAATTTAAGCACAACGGTGATAGATATATTTAAAAACAGGGAACCAAGTCCCAACATGTGCCAACTCCCATAGACCGAAGGGTCAAGAGTCATGAGCCTCTACGGAATATACAAGTGTAAATAGTGAATATAACTATGCACAAGTGTGGGATAATCGGAACAAAATATAGACAAACTGGAGAATCAGGTCCTGCGAACGCTGGCAGCTACCTCGACTGTCCAATAGCACTCCCGAGCCGCAATGGAATCAGCTCTGCTGTAATGTACCTGGATCTGCACACAAGGTGCAGGGAGTCGGGTGTGAGTACTTCCAACTCAGCGGTAATAAAAGTAAATAATGCTGAAGGGAAGAAAACTACGCAAGACACTATCTCTTGTTACATAATACAGAACTATCATTAAACTTCAAAACACTATCATTTTATTCCTTTCCAGCATATGTGAGTAGATTATTTAGAAATCTCAATTTTTAGCTACTTTCTTTCATTATAACATACCAATACCTGGGAAAATCTCAAGCAGTGCAAGTCCGCACTCAAATCAGCCCCTCGGGCTCAGCACTCCTTATCAATTCACACCAGGAGATCTGGTTAATAAGGCAACTAATGCATGTGTGCCAGTAATGTATGAGTGCTGAATGTTATGCCACGTAGTACACGTAAACCAACGTATGTATGCCATGCAATGCATATGACCGCTACGGCGTGTAGCCCGATCCTTTTGGGTACCCGTGCTCACTGGAGGTGTCCAGACTCCGGAGGGGCTATTACAACCCAAGCACAATATCAAAATCACACCTGCTGCGGCGCGCAGCCCGATCCATATACCACTGCGGCGTGCAGTCCGATCCATGCATGTGTATGCATATGCTCACATGAATGTCATGCCCTAACATATGGCCCTCGGCCCCAATCAGTCTAACAAATAATCAAGAAAGCCCTACGGGCAACAATATCATATTAGCTCACAGCTAAAATATTATTAAGACCTTGTTCAAGTTTTTCATAACCTTATAAGAATGCTGAATAGCAAAAATCCCATTTTTAAACCTTAAATTATAATAAAATATGCACGGTGTTATCAAAACAGTGATACCAATCCTTGAAGGATTCAAATAATTGGCACGAAGCCCAAACATGATAATTCGTCCAATTCATTTTAACAATTAGGTGTTATTATTTATTATGCGGGACGGACCAAGTCACGATCCCCAATGGTGCTCTACCCCACGTCCGTTATTTGGCGTGCAAGTCACCTCAACACAGCACTAAGATGTGCAAGTCCGGGGTTTACTAACCCTCAGAACATCATTTACAAGTATTACCCACCTCGAACCGACGAAAACTCATGCCCGCGACGCCTTAGCTCCTCGAACCGGCATCCACGCACGTCCAAACTAGCCAAAATCAGTACAAATATATCAAAATAGGCTAATGGAACATAACCCAATCGAAAGAACTCGAAAAATATCAAAAATCACGAAATTTGCAAAACCCGAGCCCCGGGCCCACATCTCGAAAAATTTCGAAACTCATACTTCCAGAACCCTCGTCTCGCCACGAGTCCGTACATATAAAATTTACCAAAATCGGAGTTTGATTGGCCTTTCAAAGCCCAAATTTTCGTTTTCAATATCTAGGCCACAATCCTTCACAATTTCTACCCAAATTCATGAAGATTGATGTTAATTCTACCATAAAATGATGTTTTTGAGTCAAGAAACTTACCTCCGATGAATACCCGATGATTTCCCAGCGTTTTCCCGTGATTTCTTCTCTCTAGGGCTCAAAAATGGGGGTTTTCGGTATTAAACACGCGACTGGTTCTGTTCTGAACTTAAACTCACTGCCTGGGCCATTTACTCTACGCGATCGTGACTCTACTCACGCGATCGCGATGTTCAAACATTTCGGCCTCACGCGATCGCGACTCTCCTCACGCGATCGCAATGTTCAAAAATCCAGACTCACGCGATCGCGACTCGCCTCACGCGATCGCGATGTTCAAACATCCGGCGTCACGCGATCGCGTCTCTATTCCTGCGATCGCGTAGCACAAATTTCCCTGGACCCTATTTCTCTTCTACGCGATCGCATAGATGCTCATGCGATCGCGATGGCCACCCGGCTAACTCTACGCAATCGCGACTGGTGATCCTGCGATCGCGATGGCCTAGCCCCCAACCCTACACGATCGCAGACCTAGCTTCGCGATCGCGAAGACAAAAATCTTTTGCACTAATTGCAGCAGAAATAGCAGTGCCTTTGGCACAAATTGGTCCGTTTGGACCCCCGAATTCATCCCGAGGCTCCCGGGACCCCAACGAAAACCACCAACATACTCCAAAATACGATACGAACTTGTTCCAATCATAAAAACACCATCCTAAACATCAAAATCACCAATTACACACGGATTCAAGCCTAAATTTCTTTAAAATTTCCGAATTGCTCATTCAATCAAAAATCCAACCAAACGATGTCCGAATGACCTGAAAATTTGCAGGCATATCCAAAATCACCTAACAAAGCTACTGCAACTGTCGGAATTCTATTCCGACCCCCGGGTCAAAATCTCACCTACCGTTCGGATTTCGCCAAAATTCAACCTTAGCCAATTCAAGCCTAAAACTACACTGGGCCTCCAAATTCAATTCCGATTGCTCTCCTAAGTCATAAATGATCCCTCGAAACTAGTCGAATCATCCGAATCCGATTCCGAGCACTCTAACTCGATAGTCAACTCTAGGTTGACTTTCCATATTCAAACTTCCTTCAAACATGCTATTTGCTTCATTTTCAATTCAATTCACTCCTAACTCACCCGATAGGCTCTAACACTGATATAAAAGCATAAAACATGTAATTGCAACATGACGGGGTGGTAAATTCCCGCAACGACAGGCCGGGTCGTTACAAATTTACGTTCTTAAACTCGGGTGCACATTTATGTGACCCAAATCCAAATCTCAACGAAGTAAAAATATATCAATAGCCACGGGTACATTGACGTGACGTGGTTCGAGATGTGTTTACAGGACATCGTAATTCTTACTAAAATAATAATAAAAGTGGTTTAAAGTTAATAAAAGCATATAAGTTATAATAATGTATTAAAATCAGATATTTAACCATTACAACAATTTAAGCGACCGTGCTAGAACCACGGGATCCGGGGTGCCTAATACCTTCCCTCGGGCCAATCGAATTTCTTACTTAGAATTTCTGGTTCGCAGAATTTATTTGGAAAGTCAAAATTTTCTCGATTTGGGATTTAAATAAATCGGTGACTTGGGACACCATAATTTATTCCAAGTGGCGATTTTGAAATAAACAAATAATCCCATTTCAAATATCGTCACTTTGAATGGAAAAACTCCCTACATTCTACCCCCCCGGGGTAGGTGCGTAAAAAGGAGGTTTGATAGCTATGGCGACTCTACTAAGGAAGATAACCCAGAACCACTGGTTCAGGGTTTAAGAATTCGAGCTTTGAATAATTATTGTATTTGGCTTATTTATTATCTGATCTTTAATATATGTTTGTCGTAAATGTGCCAAGTGTTGCTTTTACCGTTTTGATATTTTGTGAACTGTATATATAAACTGTGCCGAAATCCATTTCTTCTGTGAGTCTTCTTGAAATTAAAATTGGGTATTTGCTTGACATAGACCCTTTCTTTGAGATAGCCGAGGTGCCTGGCACCCGGTGAAGGATTTTAGTCACACATGTTTTAGGCGGGGAGCACCACAAGTTAAGTTGGAAAGCAATACTACCGGTACACTGACCTTCTTCGGCTCGAGTTGTCTGCTTGAGTAAGCCAGTCTAGATACTTTCTCTCCGACAAGATGTTAACTTAGAATAACAAAGCCTCATGGCTGATCCCTAGTAGGAATGTTTGTTTGCATCATGTGCATTTGACTTAGGGGACTCAACACACGGGTTGGGTCTGTCTAGGACATCTGTACATGAAATAAAAAGATCATCTTGATGCATACTGCTTGTGCATTTATTTATCTCGGACTTGCATGTTGACCGGCTTTTTGATTATTTGAAAATGAAAATTGAAAAAAAGAAAGAAATAGCAGTGTATAGGGTTAAGGGATTTAATAACATGTTTTGAAAATATGAACGCCTAAAAAATGTCGAAACCCTGCTGATTTTTTTTTTTAAAAAAAGAATAAAAAAGTCGTTATTGTCTTGTTTTAAAAAAATAGAAAAGGAAAATAGTTTGTCTTGCCATGGAAAATGAAAATAAATAAAGAAAAAAAGTGTTGTTTTTTTTTGAAGAAAAAAAATAGTTTTTTTTAGTTTACTTTATTTGTTTATGAAATGCAAAAAAAAAAATGAATAGAGTCTTGCTTTTTACTTATGAAATGCAAAAAATGAAAATGAAAAAACAAAAGAGTCTTGCTCTTTGCTTATGAAATTCCAAAAATGAAATGAAAAAAAAAGAGTTTTGTTTAAAAATAGTTCGTTAATTTTACCGAATTACGCGGGTCTAATTTTCACCGGATATGAGATACGTAGGTAAACTTATCAGTTCCGACCTCAATTTTTAAAAATTAAAAAAATATTTTTCTTTAGTTCCTTTTTTGAAAATCTCTCCTTAGAAAAATATGAAAAAAGGTAATTTTTTTTAAAAACTCAAAAATGGTTTCCTTCTTCCTAATATTGTTCATACGAAATGAAAACAAATTATTAAAAATCAAAATCCTATATGGTTTTTCGTCATTTGAAGTATTTTTCCCAAAAAAAAAAACCAATTTTTTTAGAAAACAAAAATCCAAAAATACTTTTCTTCTTCAGAAATCCTTCTTTTGTAAAGGTCAGTAAATATTTTGAAAATTTAAAAAAAAAAATTGCTTTTCTTTATGAAATACTTTTGTAAATAAATAAAAACTCAGAAAATCCAAATTCACTTTTTCTTAAAAAAATCCCTTTTTCGAAAATTAAGAGCAACTTCCAAAATCCAAAAATTTTCTTCTTTGACAAAAAGAGAAAAACAAGAAAAAAGTCAAATAAAAATATTTTCTTTTTACTTCTAAAAATCCCAAAGTTCCAATCAAAAGAAAAATAATTTTTTAGAAGTCTTTCTTTCAAAAATAAAAATAGAGTCAAATTCAAAAATCAAAAAAAAAATACTTTTCTTCTTTTAAAGCATTATTTTTAGGAAATTCCAAAAAGAACCAAAACATTTAAAAAAAAAATCTTTTATTCTTTTAAAGCATTTTTTCTTTTTAAAAATCCCAAAAAAATGAAAAAAAGAGTTAGTTTACTTACTCCATTCCCAATTCAAGAAGTACGCAAGATCTGATTCATGCGAGGTCATGATATGTAGGAAATCTCTATCGAATTCGATCATATCTATAGAATTAATTGAGTGAAAAAAAGCGTGAAAATAAATAAATAAAAGAGAGACAAAAAATAAGGAGAGTGCAAAAAAAAAATGAAAAAAAAAATTAAGAATGATTTAAAAGAAGAAGAAATGAAGAAAAGAGGTACAAAGTTGAAAATGGTTAGTTAAGGCCGGGATGAAACATGCAATCGTGCTAACATATGGTAGAAGCGTTTAATTGTTAGGTGCATTACAACGTGCGATTTCCTATATATTAAATGTACCAAAACTAACAAGGTGTTGTGCGAGCAAAATGTTCTTTTCAGGTGGTTGGTTTTGTTGATATGCGGTGACGAACGCACAACTTTGCACGCGGCTACAACATTATACACATAGCCGAACTCTACCTCCCAGAAATGCCCATCCTTACCAAGCTCCGTATAATTCCTAATCAAATATTCCTCGCTAGTGGCCCCAAATTCGGTTGAACCCCGAGCCCCCTAGCACTGAGCTGATGTTATATGGGAATACCACTCTGGAGCAGTGGGACACAATATAGAGGAATGTTGGACCCTCAAAAAGGGTGGTTGAAAATCTGATTGAAGCTGAAAGAATTATTTTTTTGGGAGGAAGAAGCTCCCGATGTGATGAACAATCTATTGTCTGCCCACAACATCGGGCCAATAGTCGGGATGATCTATGAAACTGAGGAA
The DNA here is from genome assembly GCA_032618575.1 of Nicotiana noctiflora. Classification (NCBI taxonomy): domain Eukaryota; kingdom Viridiplantae; phylum Streptophyta; class Magnoliopsida; order Solanales; family Solanaceae; genus Nicotiana; species Nicotiana noctiflora. Next base: position 80,209 of record JASVEL010006920.1, read on the forward strand.
TTTGATCTGGCACTAAAGGCTATTGCACCCATTGTTGAGACACAAGAAAAGCCAAAACGGTTGCCAAGCCTAAAAGTTCTCCATCAAATGGAAGTCTCGGTAGCCAGTTTTGCTATCCTTTCTACGTCCGGATTATATCAGGGTGTGATCCAGATATTTTACTTTATTGTCTTACTTTCCGACGTAAACCTTTCTTCTTCAAAATTTAAAAAAAAAATAAAAAAATAATATCAATATTTCTTCGTCCAGGAATGTCTCTTTTCTTAATCTTGTCATTTCTTGTTCTCTTTTCAGTTTTGTTTGCAGATTTCAATAACATGACATGCTTGCGGACTTCATGCCCAGATCCCAAAATGCTGTCGGACTTCGAAATAATGAATCAAGAGTCAAAATGCAAAGAAAATAAGTTTGAGAAAATAAAACAAAGAGTTTGGAGCAGCTAAAGGAAAATTGGCTCCAGATTGGAAAGGTCCATCTATTAAAACAAGAGTATTGCCAAAAGGGTGTGTTGTACTTGGGACACATCAAAGGAAATGTCCTTGAAACAACTGTCAATGCAAATGCAGTGAAAAGGTACTATGTGGGATCCTCCACATAGTTTTACTATTCTCCGGTTGGGATGACCAAAGCTTTCTTTCTCACTACCCAAACACTATCAACTGTTTGCAAACCCTTTGAGCCGGCTCCCATTCTTTGATTACCCTCTTTGGGACCTGAAAGTGTTATTGTAAAATTAAAAAAAAAAAGAAAAAAAAGAGGAAGAAAAGACAAAGAAAATGAAAAAAAATAATGAAAAAGAGAGGAAAAGGAAAAAGAAAGAGCAAACAAAACAAAATACAAAAAAAAAGTAAAATTGAAAACAAAGTTCCCTGAACTACGTTTGACTTGATTACGAAAGGATACGTAGGCAACCTCTCTCTGAGGTTCTGTGATGACCCGGCCCGTCGTCACGGGAATTACCACCCAGTTATGTTGAAATTGTATGTTTTATGCTTTTATATCAGTGTTAAAGTCTATCGGGTGAGTTAGGAGTGAATTGGATTGAAAATGAGGCATATAGCCTTTTTGAAGGAAACTTGAATAAGGAAAGTCAACCCGGAGTTGACTATTTGGTTAGAGGGCTCGGAATCGGATTCCGATGATTCGGTTAGTTCCGGGAGGTGATTTGTGACTTAGGGAGCGATCGGAATTGAATTTGGAGGCCCGGTGTAGAAATAGGCTTGAATTGGCTAAGGTTGAATTTTGGCGAAATCCGAACGGTAGGTTAGATTTTGATCCGGGGGTCGGAATGGAATTCTGACAGTTGCAGTAGCTCCGTTAGGTGATTTTGGATGTGTCTGCAAATTTTCAGGTCATTCGGACGTCGTTTAGTCGGGTTTTTGATTGAATGCATAATTCGGAAAGTTTTAAGGAATTTAGGCTTGAATCCGTGTGTAATTGATGATTTTGATGTTTAGGATGGTGTTTTTATGATTAGAACAAGTTTGAATCGTGTTTTGGAGTATGTTGGTGGTTTTCGTTGGGGTCCCGGGGGCCTCGGGGTGAATCCGGACCATCATCCGGCACTTTTGGAGTATGAAGAGTCTGCTGTAAATTGCAGGTTGGTGCAGCAGGCCTTAAGCCTTCGCGTTCGCGTGGCCCAGGTCGCGTTCGCGAAGGCAGAGCTGGCTAAGGCATCGCGTTCGCGGTCAGGCTGCCGCGTTCGCGTAGGCAAGGTTGGACGAAGCTTCGCGTTCGCGTCCAGGTGGTCGCGTTCGCGTAGGAGAAAGATGGAGACCATCGCGATCGCGTGAAGGGTAGACGCGTTCGCGTAGAAGAAATCCGGGTGGCTGGGAGTTTGAACATCGCGAACGCGTGGGATGCGTCGCGTCCGCGAAGAGTATCAGGAATTGGCATCGCGAACGCGTGGGATGCGTCGCGTTCGCGTAGAGTAAGGCGGGGCTGCTCATCGCGAACGCGTAGAGGGTCACGCGAACGTGATGAACAATTGTGTCTGGCAGAGAAAAAAAATCCAGAATCAGAGAGTTACGGGTTTCATTCATGAACCCTCCATTTTTGAGTTCTAGAGAGAGAAACTCACGGGAATTGCTGGTAATTCATCGGGGATTCGTTGGAGGTAAGTTTTGTGGCTTAATTACATCATTTTAACATGAAATCATGGGTTAAATTTCTGTAAATGGAAGATTAAAGGTGGGTTTGAGCCCTAGGCCTAAATTGAAGAGAAACACCGATTTGAGTGGGCAAACGGAGTCCGATTTTGGTAAATTTTATATGTATGGACTCGTGGCGAGACGAGGGTTCCAGAAATGTGAATTTCGTAAATTTTCGGAATGTGGGCCCGGGGCTCGGGTTTTGACAACTTTGGGAATTTTGATGTAAATTGAGTTGTATTGATTGGGTGTCATCCCATTGGCCTAATTGTTGTATTATTACTGTATTTGATCGGATTCTACGCGTGCGGAGCTTGATTCTCGTGGCAAGGGCATTGCGGAGTAGTCGTCGCGCCGTATTGAGGTGAGTAATAGATGTGGGTGATGACCAGCGGGTTCGAAACCCCGGTATACCACTTTGTGACGCTGTATAGCGGCGAGACACGCACACTCTTGAGAGTGCGGGGTCGATCATGAACTGGAGACTATATATTAGTCCGACTTGTTGATACTGTATTATTGGCTATTCTAGAGCCGTCGAACCTCCTTCTCGGATGGTTGCATATATATATATATTGTGATAATGGCCACTCTTGAGCCGAGGAACCCCCTTCTTGGGCGGTTGAGTATACTTGTGGGCCGTGAGCCAGTTATTGGATCCCGCGAGGATCGTTATCATGGTCTTATCATATAGACATGCTAGTTTACTACTAGTCCGCAGCTATTTTTGTTATTATGCTAATTCCAATCTCTGGAACTTGATATTACTGTTTTTCCAACTGAAAAATGACAAAAGAGTTTTCAAAAACTACTTTTGAGCCTGCGAGGCTGTATCTGCATATTAGCTGACTAGTAGTGGATCGGGCTGCATGCCGCAGCGAGATATATGTTGGATCGGACTGCACGCCGCAGGAATATCTCTATGAGATGTGCTTGGGCTGTAGGAGCCCCTCCGGAGTCTGAACCCCCACAGTGAGCACGGGTACCCAAAATTGGAGTCGAGCTACGCGCCGTAGCGGTCATATCATGCATTGCATTGCATTTAGCTACATCTGCTAGCTGTTATGCTCTTTATTGGTATTTGTTGGTACAGGTACAGTGAAGATTGATTCTATGACAGGGTAGCTGATTATAGCTTTACATAGTGCTTTATTGCGGATTTCTTATCTGCGCTGTCTTACCCTTGTTTATTACCACCGAGTCTGGCAGTACTCATTTTACTCCCTGCACCTTGTGTGCAGATCCAGGTACCTCTCAGCAGTGATCCAGTAGCTGTGCGAGGCAACATCTGTGGGATATACGAGGTAGCTGCAGAGTCCGCAGGACCCGATATTCCTTCTTACTGTCTTGATTTTGTATTGACTTTTCATTCCGCACTTGGTATCTTGTAAACCTTTATACACTCATGTTCAGTAAAGGCTCATGACTCTTGACCCTTGGTCTATGGGAGTTGATGTATTATGGGACTTGGTTCCCTGTTTTCGTTATTTGTATCGCTATTGCTTCGTGATTTAATATGCTTAAATGGGCTAAAGAGAGCTTCTAGCTCCGTTAATGTTATTGATTGGTCAGGCTGGCTTAGCAATGTGCTGGGCGCCATCACGACCGGATTTGGGGTCGTGACAAATTGGTATCAAAGCCTAGGTTTACTAGGCCTCATGAGTCTTGAGCCGGTTAGTAGAGTCTTGTGGATCGGTACGGGGACGCCTGTACTTATCCTCGGGAGGCTGCGAACCTTTAGGAAAACTTCACTTTTCTTGAACTCCGTCGTGCGATCTTGTTGTCCTGAGAGCTGAACTTCTATATTCTATTCTCTCGCAGATGGCGAGAACGCGAGCATCAGGACGAGGTGGACGACCTCCATTGCCACCTGTTAGAGGCCGTGGGCGCGGTCGTGTTAGAGGTAGAGGTAGGGCGGCTGAGGCAGTGCCAGCTGACCCGCCTGTTGTACCAGTTCAGGAGCAGCCCCCAGTGGTTGATGCTCCAGCGGTCCCAGTTCAGGGCCAGACTATATCTATTGCTATCCCTGGTCTTCAGGAGACTCTTGCTCAGATATTATCAGTGTGTTCCGGTTTGGCTCAGGTAGTTTCAGCTACCGCTACTGTAGCGACATCTCAGTCAGGGGGTGGTCAGCAGACCCCTGCAGCTCGCACACCTGACCCGGTTGTTCAGGGACTTCAGACGCCAGAGGCTGTCCCCGCTTAGGTGCTTGCGCCGGTTATTCCTCCAGCTGCACCAGCTCCAGCTCCAGAGCCTATGGTTCAGGTTATGCCCGAAGACGAGCAGCGTCGTCTTGAGAGATTTGGTAGACTTCAGCCACCCCATTTCAGTGGCGTTGAGGGCGAGGATGCCCAGGGTTTCTTGGATAAGTGTGAGAAGATGCTGCGTACGGCTGGTATTCTTGAGTCCAGCGGAGTTTCATTTACTACATTTCAGTTCACCGGTCCCGCATTTGATTGGTGGGAGGAGTTTGAGAGGCGTAGGCCTGCAAGAGCAGCACCTCTCACATGGCAGCAGTTCTCTACTCTCTTTCTAGAGAAATATGTACCTCGGTCTCGTCGCGAGGAGCTACGTCGCCGGTTCGAGTGGTTGATTCAGGGCGACATGTCTGTGACCCAGTATGAGCTCAGATTCACACAATTGGCTAGGCATGCCACATGGATGATCCCCACTGATAGGGAGAGGATCAGGAGGTTCATTGATGGCCTCAACTACTCTATCCGTATTCTTATGACCAGCGAGCGAGTTCTGTCATCATCGTTTGAGCAGGTAGCCGATATGGCACGCTCCATTGAGGCGGATCGTCGCCGAGAGAGAGAGGAGCGGGAGGCCAAGAGGCCTCGCGGTTCTGGCAGTTTCAGTGGTGCTCCATCTAGAGGGCATTCCCAGCAGAGCAGAGGTCGCTCATCTAGACCTTCTCATTCAGGCCGCCCAGAGCAGAGCGGAGGTTCTTATGGTCGTGGTCGACAGGGGTTTCAGCAGGGTCAGTCATCACTTAGTGCCCTCCCAGCCCAGAGTGCAGCACCTACTTCTCCAACACCAGGTGCATGTTATGAGTGTGGTGAGTTTGGGCACATGAGGAGACATTGCCCTCGACTACGTAGGGGCAGGACTCAGCAGAGGGATCAGCCCTCCTCTTCAGCACCATCCCAAGCTAGTAGAGGTGGAGGTCGGTCTTCTCGTGGTCGCCCTAGAGGCGATGAGAGATCTGGTGGAGGCCAGGCACGATTCTATGCACTCCCTGACAGGCGTGATATAGTTGCCTCCAATGCGGTGATTACAGGTATCATTTCTATCTGTCACAGAGATGCCTCTGTTCTATTTTATCCATGGTCCACATATTCTTACGTGTCCTCTTATTTTGCACATCACTTGGGTGCGACTCGTAGTAGTCTTGATTTACTTGTTCATGTATCCACCCCCGTGGGTGATACGATTGTTGTGGATCATGTCTATAGATCCCGTGTTATATCTATTGGGGGTCTGGAGACCCAGGCAGATTTGTTATTGTTGGGAATGGTGGACTTTGATGTTATATTGGGTATGGACTGGTTGTCTCCGTACCATGCTATATTGGACTGTCATGCTAAGACAGTTACGTTGGCCATTCCTGGTATTTCTCAGATTGAGTGGCGGGGTTCGACCGATTTCGTCCCTAGCCGTGTTATTTCGTTCCTAAAAGCTCGGAAGATGGTTGAAAAAGGGTGTTTATCGTACTTAGCTTTTGTGAGAGATGTGGGAGCCGAATCTCCTAGCATTGATTCTGTACCTGTTGTGAGGGATTTCCCAGATGTATTCCCCTCAGACCTGCCGGGCATGCCGCCGGACAGGGATATTGATTTTGGCATTGACTTGGTGCCGGGCACTCGGCCCATATCCATTCCTCCTTATCGAATGGCACCAGCCGAGTTGAAAGAACTAAAAGAGCAGCTTCAAGAACTTCTGGATAAGGGTTTCATCCGCCCTAGTGTGTCTCCGTGGGGTGCACCGGTATTATTTGTTAAAAAGAAAGATGGTTCCATGCGGATGTGTATTGATTATAGGCAATTGAACAAAGTGACAGTGAAGAACAAGTACCCTCTGCCGCGCATAGATGATTTGTTGACTAATTACAGGGTGCAAGGGTGTTTTCTAAGATCGATCTTCGTTCAGGCTATCATCAGCTGAAGATCAGAGACTCAGATATATTGAAGACCGCATTCAGGACCCGATATGGTCATTATGAGTTTCTTGTGATGTCGTTTGGGCTGACCAACGCCCCAGCAGCATTTATGCATCTGATGAACAGTGTGTTCAGGCCCTATTTGGATTCATTTGTGATTGTGTTCATTGATGACATTCTAGTCTACTCCCGTAGTCAGGAGGAGCATGCTCGGCATTTGAGTATTGTGTTGCAGAGATTGAGGGAGGAGAAGCTATATGCTAAATTCTCCAAGTGCGAGTTTTGGCTCGAGTCCGTAGCATTTCTGGGACATGTGGTGTCTCGTGATGGTATTCAGATTGATCCTAAGAAGATAGAGGCGATGCAGAGTTGGCCTAGACCGTCCTCAGCTACAGAGATCAGGAGTTTTCTTGGTTTGGCGGGATATTATCGCCGGTTTGTTCAGGGATTTTCATCCATTGCTTCTTCATTGACTAAATTAACCCAGAAGGGTGCACCATTCGTGTGGTCGGATGAGTGCGAGGAGAGCTTTCAGAAAGCTCAAGACAGCTTTGACCACAGCTCCAGTGTTAGTATTGCCATTAGCTTCAGGTTCATATACCGTTTATCGTGATGCCTCGAGAGTGGGGATAGGTTGTGTGTTGATGCAGGAAGGAAAGGTAATTGCTTATGCTTCTCGGCAGTTGAAGCCGCATGAGAAGAACTATCCTGTTCATGACTTGGAGCTAGCCGCCATTATTCATGCATTGAAGATTTGGAGGCACTATTTGTATGGTGTGTCTTGTGAGGTGTATACCGACCATCGTAGTCTCCAACACTTGTTCAAACAGAAAGACCTTAATTTGAGACAGCGGAGATGGCTTGAGTTGCTGAAGGATTATGACATTACTATATTATATCATCCGGGAAGGCCAATGTGGTGGCCGATGCTTTGAGCCGAAAGGCGGTTAGTATGGGGAGCTTGGCATATATTCCAGTCGAGGAGAGGCCATTTGCTTATGATGTTCAGGTGCTAGCCAATCGGCTAGTGAGGTTAGATGTTTCGGAGCCCAGCAGGGTATTGGCTTGTGTTGTATCTCGGTCATCTCTATATGATCGTATTCGTGAGCGCCAGTATGATGATCCACACTTGGCTGTCCTGAGGGATAGAGTTCAGCATGATGATGTTAGAGATGTCACCATTGATAGTGACGGCGTATTGAGGATGCAGGGCCGGATATGCGTGCCCAATGTTGATGGCCTTCGTGAGTTGATTCTGGAAGAGGCCCATAGCTCGCGGTATTCTATCCATCCAGGAGCCGCGAAGATGTATCAAGATTTGAAACAACACTATTGGTGGAGAAAGATGAAAATGGACATTGTCGGACATGTAGCACGGTGCCTCAACTGTCAGCAGGTTAAGTACGAGCATCAGAGGCCCGGTGGTGTATTTCAGCGCATTGTTATTCCCGAGTGGAAATGGGAGAGAGTCACTATGGATTTTGTTACTGGACTCCCTCGGACGGCGAGGAAGTTTGATTCTGTATGGGTGATTGTGGATAGATTGACCAAGTCAGCTCACTTCATTCCAGTTAGTACTACCTACTCATCGGAGCGGTTGGCAGCGATCTTTATTCGAGAGATTGTTCGGTTGCATGGAGTCCCAGTGTCTATCATATCCGACAGGGGTACTCAGTTCACTTCTCAGTTTTGGAGAGCATTTCAGCGAGAGATGGGTACGCGGGTTGAGTTGAGTACAGCATTTCACCCCCAGACAGACGGACAGTCTGAGCGTACTATTCAGATCTTGGGGGATATGTTGCGAGCTTGTGTGATTGATTTTGGTGGTTCGTGGGATGAGTTCCTACCACTTGCTGAGTTTGCCTACAACAACAGTTATCAGTCGAGTATTCAGATGGCCCTGTATGAGGCATTGTATGGCAGGCGGTGTAGATCCCCCGTGGGATGGTTTGAGCCTGGTGAGGTTAGATTGATAGGGACTGAGTTAGTCCAGGATGCTCTAGATAGAGCAAAGTGTCACGACCCGGATTTCCCACCATCGGGGTCATGATGGCGCCTACTAAATGGAAGCTAGGCAAGCCAAATATTAATTACATCTCCATTAATTACTAATTTCTTATTAACAACATAAAAATTACAGCGGAAGACTTAGTCAAATGTGATAAAGAAAATCCAAATCTGATATACTACCCAAGATTGGTGTCACAATACTCACGAACTTCTAAGAATAATACACATAACCGTCTGAAAGAAAATACAAGTTGTTTATCTCGATTACATGAGATAACAGAATGAAAAGCATAGATAGAAGAGACAACGGGTCCTGCGGACGCCTGCAAGGCTACCTCGTAGTCTCAGTAGTCGAAAAATCCACAAGTCTCTCCTGTCGCTGCTATCGTCCGTAACCTCGTATCTCGCGCAAAAGAGCGCGAGTGTAGTATCAGCACAACCGACCCCATGTGCTCGGTAAGTGCCTGGCCTATCCCAGCGAACTAATGACAAGGCTAAGGCTAGTCACCCACCTAAACCTGTACAGTTGCAATATAGATATATATATATATATATATATATATATATATATACAATACATTTATAAAGAAATACTCTGCTCTAAAATAACAGTCAATAACTCAAGTTATCCAGAATAATCTAATCAACAGAATAAACCTTACTTTCTTGTCTCAATTTCCTCTTTCATTTCATGTCTCGTGGTAGGCGTACCACCCGCTCCCAACTATCACCAGTAATTATATCTTGTGGTAGGCGTACCACCCGCTCCCAAATATATCAATAGTTATATCTTGTGGTAGGCGTACCACTCGCTCCCAGATATATCAATAATCATATCTTGTGGTAGGCGTATCACCCGCTCCCAAATATATCAATAATCATATCTTGTGGTAGGCATACCACCCGCTCCCAAATGTATCAATAATCATATCTTATGGTAGGCGTACCACCCACTCCCAAATATATCAATAATCATATCTTGTGGTAGGCGTACCACCCGCTCCCAAATATATCAATAATCATATCTTGTGGTAGGCGTATCACCCGCTCCCAAATATATCAATAATCATATCTTGTGGTAGGCGTACCACCCGCTCCCAAATATATCAATAATCATATCTTGTGGTAGGCGTACCACCCGCTCCCAAATATATCAATAATCATATCTTGTGGTAGGCGTACCACCCGCTCCCAAATATATCAATAATCATATCTTGTGGTAGGCGTAACACCCGCTCCCAAATATATCAATCGGCTACCGGCAACTATGGCCAATGCCAAGATTTTAAGTCACTTTGTGGTCGGCGTACCACACGATCCCAATTTATAAAATATATATATTACCGGCATTTAGCCAATAATCTCTATATCAACAATATTTATAATTACCGGTTCTAAACCAATAATTTATAATAATTTCAACAAATTACCTTCATTACCGGTATAACACCAATAACTCTTATTCAAGCAATTTATTCATAACTAAATTCATATTCCTACAAACTAGGATAGAACAAACACTTACCTCGAATGCTTATGAATAATCCAATCCGTGGAAATGTCTTTTCTTTCAATTTGGCTCCAATCCAACCGTATCTATACACAATTGATTTAATATCATCAATTCTACTCAACAAACTAATTCTTAATACCAAATACCACTTTTACAACATTCTGCCATGAATAGTAAATTTCAACCCCGGGCCCACATGGTCGGAATTCGGGGTTAGGACCAAAATCCGGTTACCCATCCCCCACGAGTTCATGTATATAATTTGTTTCAAAATCGGACCTCAATTCGAGGTCCAATTCCCCAATTTATGAAAAACGCTATTTTCTAACAAAAACAAGAATTTTACCATGAAAACATTTGATTTCTAATGTAAAACATGTTTAATGATGTTAGGAATTGAAAGAATTAAGTAAAAAGTGACTTACAATCGATTTGATGAAGAAGAAATCCTTGAAGAATCGCAAATGGGTGTTTTGGTTTTGTAAAAATGTGAAGAAATGAGTGAAATCCGTGTTTTTCAGGTCTCTGTGTTCGCATTTGCGAACATGGGTTCGCAATTGCGAACCCCGACCAATTTCCGGAGTTTGAAAAATAAGCTAAGGGTGGGAAGTTCGCATTTGCGAACTTTTCTTCGCATTTGCGAAGCCAAGGCAAAACTGGGAAGTTCGCATTTGCGAACTATTGTTCGCAATTGCGAACAAAGGCTAAATATGGGGAGGTTCGCATTTGCGAACTATTGTTCGCATTTGCGAACCCAGGCAGAATAGTGGCCAGTTCACATTTGCGAACTATATCTCGCATTTGCGAACACAGGCACAGTAGGGTCAAGTTCGCATTTGCGAACTATTGTTCGCATTTGCGAACACAGGCACAATAGGGGGAGTTCGCATTTGCGAACTATTGTTCGCATTTGCGAACTCCGCAGAATAGTGGGGAGTTCGCATTTGCGAACTATTGTTCGCATTTGCGAACTCTGCAGACCAGTTGCAGACAGCAACTTCTAACATGAAAAATTGATCTCGTGGCCTATCCAAAGTTCACCGAGCCCTCGGGGCTCCAAACCAAATATGCACATAACCTCAAAAACACATTATGAACTTGTTCGTGCGATCACATCGCCAATATCACCTCGTTTTCATCAAATCAAGCCTCAAATGCATGATTTTCATGCCTTTAGTTTTCAAAACATTCAAACTTGGGACTCAAGGTCCAAAACATCTCAAACGACATCCAAATGTCATCAAACTTTACAGAAATCACATATATAATATTTAAGACTTGTACCGGGCGTCGGAACCAAAATACGAGCCCGATACCAAGGTCAATTAATTTATTTCCTTTAATAATTGTATCAAAAACAATTTCACATAAAAATTCATAACTTGGGCTCTAGGCCTCAGAATTCGACTCCGGACGCATGTCCAAGTCCCATATTTTCCTACGGACCTCTCGGGACCATCAAATCTCGGTCCGGATCCGTTTACCAAAAATGTTGACCGAAGTCAACCATATCAATATTAATATCATTTTTATCCAAATTTCTCATAGAATTCATATTTTCTATCACAAAATCTTTCCGGCTACATGCTCGGATCATGCACGTAAATCGAGGCAACATAGAATGAGGTTTTCAAGGCCTCGAAGCTCGAAATGATTAATTACATAAGTGATGACCCCTTTGGGTCGTCACAATCTCCACTTCTAAAACAACCGTTCGTCCTCGAACGGACAAAAGAAAGAAGTACCGAGTCGGGAAACAAGTGTGGGTAGCGGCTCCGCATATCGGACTCGGACTCCCGGGTCGATGCCTCGGAGGCCGACCCCTCCACCGAACACGCACGGAAGGATAACTCTTCGACCTCGACTGTCGAACCTTGCTGGTCTAGAATGGCTACCGGCTCTTCCTCGTAGGATAGATCATTGTCCAATTGGACAATACCGAAGTCTAACACATGTGTGGGATCACCGTGGTATCTCCGAAGCATAGATACGTGAAAAACTCGATGCACGGCTGATAAGCTAGGCGGCAAAGCTAATCCGTAAGCCACCCCTCCCACTCTGTCTAGAATCTCAAATGGACCAATATACCTAGGGCCGAGCTTGCCCTTCTTTCCGAACCTCATCACGCCCTTCATAGGCGACACCCGAAGCAATACTCGTTCACCAACCATGAAATCTACATCTCGAACCTTGCGATCCGCATAAGTCTTTTGCCTAGACCGAGCCGAACGCAATCTCTCCCGAATAGTCTTGACCTTATCCAAGGCCTCCCGAACTAAGTCCGTACCCAACAACCGAGCTTTTCCCGGTTCAAACCATCCAACCGGTGATCGACATCGCCTACCACACAACGCCTCATACGGAGCCATCCGGATGCTAGATTGGTAACCGTTATTGTAGGCGAACTCGCTAATGGTAGAAACCGATCCCACGAGCCTCCGAAATCAATAACACGGGCTCGAAGCATGTCCTCGAGAATCCGAATAGTCCTCTCGGACCGGCCATCCGTCCGAGGATGAAATGCCGTACTCAACCGAACCCGGGTGCCTAACTCCCGCCGGACCGCTCTCCGAACCACGAGGTAAATTGCGTACCCCGATCGGAGATAATAGATACCGGCACTCCATGGAGACGAACAATCTCCCTAATGTAAACCTCCGCTAACCTCTCCGGTGAGTAGGAGACAGATACTGGAATAAAGTGTGCTGACTTGGTCAGCCTATCAACAATGACCCAAATAGCGTCAAATTTTCTCCGAGTCAAAGGAAGTCCAGTAACGAAGTCCATAGTGATCCGCTCCCATTTCCATTCGGGAATTTCAATCCTCTGGAATACACCACCAGGTCTCTGGTGCTCATATTTCACCTGCTGACAATTTAGACACCGAGCGACATACGCAACGATATCTTTCTTCATTCTACGCCACCAATAGTGTTGGCGTAAGTCCTGATACATCTTCGCGGCGCCCGGGTGAATAGAATACCGCGAACCGTGGGCCTCTGCTAAGATCAACTCTTGAATCCCTTCGACATTGGGCACACAAACTCGACCCCGCAATTTCAATACCCCATCATCATCTAGATTTACCTGTGTGGCACCTCCCCGCTGTATTGTATCTCTCAACTCACGCAAATGAGGATCATCAAATTGCCTCTCACGGATACGCTCTAATAAAGAAGAACGAGCGACCGTGCGGGCTAACACCCTGCTAGGCTCAGAAATGTCTAATCTCACGAACCGGTTGGCTAAGGCCTGAACATCTAGAGCTAATGGTCTCTGACTGACCGGAATATATGCAAGACTGCCCATACTGGCTGACTTCCTACTCAAAGCGTCAGCCACCACGTTTGCTTTTTCCCTGATGATATAAAAAGGTAACATCATAATCTTTTTGCAATACCAGCCACCTTCTCTGCCTCAAATTCAACTCTTTTGTTTAAACAAATAGTTAAAGACTCTTATGATCGGTGTATACTTCACATACTACACCATACAAATAATGCCTCCGGATCTTCAATGCGTGAATAATCGCCGCAAATTCTAGATCATGCACTGGGTAATTCTTTTCATCCATCTTCAACTGCCTCGAAGCATAGGCAATAACCTTACCATCGTGCATTAACACTACACCAAGCCCAATACGGAAAGCGTCACAATAATCAGTATAAGGTCCCGCACTTGTGGGTAAAATCAATACCGGTGCTGTAGTCATGGCTGTCTTGAGCTTTTGAAAGCTCGCCTCACATTCATTTGACTATTCAAATTGAACACCTTTCTGTGTCAATCTGGTCAGTGGGGTTGCAATAGATGAAAACCCCTCGCCGATAATAACCCGCTAATCCCAAGAAACTCCAAATCTCTGTGGCTGATGTTAGTCTAGGTCAGTCCTTGACTGCCTCAATCTTCTTCGGATCAACCTAAATACCTGCTGCCGTCACAATATGACCCAGGAATGCAACTGAACTTAGCCAAAATTCACACTTCAAAATTTTTGCATATGGTTGGCTATCTTTCAGAGTCTGCAAAGTCACTCTGAGATGTTGCGCATGCTCCTCATGACCGCAGGAGTATGTCAATATGGAAACAATGAAGACTACAACGAACAAGTCTAAATAAGGCACGAACACACTCATGCGTATGCACATATCCATGACTCTGAAGTCTGGCCATAAGAGTTATTCTTAAATTACAACATTGTCAATTAACCCCGTTATCAAATACCTTATTCTACAAATCCCACTTTACTCAGAATGAGGTATGGTGACCTCGTGATTATTTTCCCGAATTAATGCGTCATATTTATCCTTACCTGGTGCTCGTCTCAAAGGCTAAGCTCAACGGTTTCAAAATAGAAATGGCTAATATGAATAGAAACTATACAAGAATTGTCAAATAGTCCTAACGGACATGACTCTTATTTACGAATGCGATACGAAAGTATTAATTCATAAAAGAAGAATTTTAAACACATAAACTCTTACTACCAGGACCCAGTCCTCATATGATATCCACCGCAGCTTGAAGCTCGGCTTAGAAATATTTCACATTATGCCAAAAATTGGAGGATCTCATCCTCAACTCTGAATCACAGTGCTTACACATCATATCATCTGAAATTTTTCATTTCCTTTCTTTCTTCCTTTCAATAATTGTCCGTCAAAGATAATCACGACATAAAATAAGCCCTCATACTGATAGGGAGCACAATTAACGATTAAAATTAGTTATCCCGAAAATTATATCAAAACCCACTGTAATAAGTAATATAAAGTCACTCTTAGCCTCATGGATATTTTAGTGACTAACACCTAATAATAGGGATGTCTATCCTCATGTAATATCTCAACGTGAGTATTTCCCTAAGTAGTATGATTACGATGCTCGCTCATGAATGGAGCATGTTAAACAGACTCGCCTAAATTTTCTTTCAAAAACCAAATCAAATTAAGGGAAAATTATTCTGTTTATAACAATCTGAATTATACACGTGATGACACCATCTGGTGTAATGACCTCCCTCATACCATAAAAAGTATATCAATGGTTAGGTCTCCACCTCTAGGATTTTCACCTCCACCTCTAACATCCTGACCTATACATCTGGCTGGCCATGTAGGATAAATATTAACCGCAATGGAGCGTGTAGCCTGAGTGCTTTCCTAAAATTATATTTCTCCAAAAATTCCACATTCACATCAATTCCTTTAAGGCTCAGTTAACTTGTTGTTCATGACAATATATATTCGAACACAGTCATTGTGACTTGGTACAACCGTTCAGATCACACATACTACATATTGCAGAGAATCTCGGGGGTGACGCCTTCGGAACATTTTCTTAAAATAGAGTTTAGTAGATAGCGTTGCGTTGGCCGGCTTGCCCTCTTCGTAGGTTTGACACAAACATTGACGGCCAATTCTTAACACTGCTGAGCTACCCCATTTACTCATATACTCTTCGTCATTCTCTGGGGGCGATCCTTACCCCATGAAAAGAACCAACCTTAAATATGTATAAATTATTTGGAGGACATTTCCATACCATATATATACATTCCAATAACTCATCATATTTGTCCTTCACAACTCCAACACATCGACCGGACGTCAAGGTCCGTTGAAACCCAACACGATTTATTAGGTGATCTCCCGATATAATTGCGTCTTCCCGTTGGGACCATAACTTGTGTGGTAAATACATTATCTTCCCACTACTTCTGTGTGCCTTCCGTAGCACAATAAAATGAACTCCTCGCATTCGACTATTCCCACGTTCTGTAATTCCTCATAAGAACTGTCAAGCACAATCTCGTGGGTTCTCAAAAGATGCACCGCTGAAGGTGGCAGCGAAGACTTTGGTGAAACTTGTCCTCCGTAAAACTTTTGAAGGAATAGTTGATCTATCACCAGCCTGTGCCATTGTTCGGCTGGATAAGTGGTACATGACTACGCCATTCGTGGGAAGACAAGAGTGGAAATTTAACTTAACACTTTGAAGAACAAATTCGCACGATAAGAAAGAACAAATGAGAGACTCTTTCCTAACTCAATAGACTCTGGAGGACAAGTACAGACGTCTCCGTACCTACCTCTCAAACTCTACTAAGCTTGTTCGTGAGTGGTGAGACCTATGTAACCTAGAGCTCTGATACCAACTTGTCACGACCCGGATTTCCCACCATCGGGGTCATGATGGCGCCTACTAAATGGAAGCTAGGCAAGCCAAATATTAATTACATCTCCATTAATTACTAATTTCTTATTAACAACATAAAAATTACAGCGGAAGACTTAGTCAAATGTGATAAAGAAAATCCAAATCTGATATACTACCCAAGATTGGTGTCACAATACTCACGAACTTCTAAGAATAATACACATAACCGTCTGAAAGAAAATACAAGCTGTTTATCTCGATTACATGAGATAACAGAATGAAAAGCATAGATAGAAGAGACAACGGGTCCTGCGGACGCCTGCAAGGCTACCTCGTAGTCTCAGTAGTCGAAAAATCCACAAGTCTCTACTGTCGCTGCTACTGTCCGTAACCTGTATCTGCGCAAAAAGAGCGCAGAGTGTAGTATCAGCACAACCGACCCCATGTGCTGGTAAGTGCCTGGCCTATCCCAGCGAACTAGTGACAAGGCTAAGTCCAGTCACCCACCTAAACCTGTACGGTTGCAATATAGATATATATATATATATATATATATATATATATATATATATATATATATATATATATATATACACAATACATTTATAAAGAAATACTCTGCTCTAAAATAACAGTCAATAACTCAAGTTATCTAGAATAATCTAATCAACAGAATAAACCTTACTTTCTTGTCTCAATTTCCTCTTTCATTTCATGTCTCGTGGTAGGCGTACCACCCGCTCCCAACTATCACAGTAATTATCTCTTGTGGTAGGCGTACCACCCGCTCCCAAATATATCAATAGTTATATCTTGTGGTAGGCGTACCACCCGCTCCCAGATATATCAATAATCATATCTTGTGGTAGGCGTACCACCCGCTCCCAAATATATCAATAATCATATCTTGTGGTAGGCGTACCACCCGCTCCCAAATATATCAATAATCATATCTTGTGGTAGGCGTACCACCCGCTCCCAAATATATCAATAATCATATCTTGTGGTAGGCGTACCACCCGCTCCCAAATATATCAATAATCATATCTTGTGGTAGGCGTACCACCCGCTCCCAAATATATCAATAATCATATCTTGTGGTAGGCATACCACCCGCTCCCAAATATATCAATAATCATATCTTGTGGTAGGCGTACCACCCGCTCCCAAATATATCAATAATCATATCTTGTGGTAGGCGTACAACCCGCTCCCAAATATATCAATAATCATATCTTGTGGTAGGCGTACCACCCGCTCCCAAATATATCAATAATCATATCTTGTGGTAGGCGTAACACCCGCTCCCAAATATATCAATCGGCTACCGGCAACTATGGCCAATGCCAAGATTTTAAGTCACTTTGTGGTCGGCTTACCACACGATCCCAATTTATAAAATATATATATTACCGGCATTTAGCCAATAATCTCTATATCAACAATATTTATAATTACCGGTTCTAAACCAATAATTTATAATAATTTCAACAAATTACCTTCATTACCGGTATAACACCAATAACTCTTATTCAAGCAATTTATTCATAACTAAATTCATATTCCTACAAACTAGGATAGAACAAACACTTACCTCGAATGCTTATGAACAATCCAATCCGTGGAAATGTCTTTTCTTTCAATTTGGCTCCAATCCAACCGTATTCTATACACAATTGATTTAATATCATCAATTCTACTCAACAAACTAATTCTTAATACCAAATACCACTTTTACAACATTCTGCCATGAATAGTAAATTTCAACCCCGGGCCCACATGGTCGGAATTCGGGGTTAGGACCAAAATCCGGTTACCCATCCCCCACGAGTTCATGTATATAATTTGTTTCAAAATCGGACCTCAATTCGAGGTCCAATTCCCAATTTATGAAAAACCCTATTTTCTAACAAAAACAAGAATTTTACCATGAAAACATTTGATTTCTAATGAAAAACATGTTTAATGATGTTAGGAATTGAAAGAATTAAGTAAAAAGTGACTTACAATCGATTTGATGAAGAAGAAATCCTTGAAGAATCGCAAATGGGTGTTTTGGTTTTGTAAAAATGTGAAGAAATGATTGAAATCCGTGTTTTTCAGGTCTCTGTGTTCGCATTTGCGAACATGGGTTCGCAATTGCGAACCCCGACCAATTTCTGGAGTTTGAAAAATAAGCTAAGGGTGGGAAGTTCGCATTTGCGAACTTTTCTTCGCATTTGCGAAGACAAGGCAAAACTGGGAAGTTCGCATTTGCGAACTATTGTTCGCAATTGCGAACAAAGGCTAAATATGGGGAGGTTCGCATTTGCGAACTATTGTTCGCATTTGCGAACCCAAGCAGAATAGTGGCCAGTTCGCATTTGCGAACTATATCTCGCATTTGCGAACACAGGCACAGTAGGGTCAAGTTCGCATTTGCGAACTATTGTTCGCATTTGCGAACACAGGCACAATAGGGGGAGTTCGCATTTGCGAACTATTGTTCGCATTTGCGAACTCCGCAGAATAGTGGGGAGTTCGCATTTGCGAACTATTGTTCGCATTTGCGAACTCTGCAGACCAGTTGCAGACAGCAACTTCTAACATGAAAAATTGATCTCGTGGCCTATCCAAAGTTCACCCGAGCCCTCGGGGCTCCAAACCAAATATGCACATAACCTCAAAAACACATTATGAACTTGTTCGTGCGATCACATCGCCAATATCACCTCGTTTTCATCAAATCAAGCCTCAAATGCATGATTTTCATGCCTTTAGTTTTCAAAACTTTCAAACTTGGAACTCAAGGTCCAAAACATCTCAAACGACATCCAAATGTCATCAAACTTTACAGAAATCACATATATAATATTTAAGACTTGTACCGGGCGTCGGAACCAAAATACGAGCCCGATACCAAGGTCAATTAATTTATTTCCTTTAATAATTGTATCAAAAACAATTTCACATAAAAATTCATAACTTGGGCTCTAGGCCTCGGAATTCGACTCCGGACGCATGTCCAAGTCCCATATTTTCCTACGGACCTCTCGGGACCATCAAATCTCGGGTCCGGATCCGTTTACCAAAAATGTTGACCGAAGTCAACCATATCAATATTAATATCATTTTTATCCAAATTTCTCATAGAATTCATATTTTCTATCACAAAATCTTTCCGGCTACATGCTCGGATCGTGCACGTAAATCGAGGCAACATAGAATGAGGTTTTCAAGGCCTCGAAGCTCGAAATGATTAATTACATAAGTGATGACCCCTTTGGGTCGTCACACAAAGTTGATCCAGGAGAGACTTCGTACAGCACAGTCTCGTCAGAAGAGTTATGCAGACCGTAGAGTTTGAGAGTTGTCTTTCATGGTTGGTGACAGAGTATTGTTGACGATTTCACCTATGAAGGGTGTTATGAGGTTTGGGAAGAAAGGAAAGTTGAGTCCCAGGTACATTGGTCCTTTTGAGATACTTAGGAGAGTTGGAGAGGTGGCATATGAGTTGGCCTTGCCGCCCAGCTTATCCAGCGTTCATCCAGTATTCCATGTGTCTATGCTCCGAAGTACATTGGAGATCCGTCTCATGTATTAGACTTCAGTACCATTCAGCTTGATGGTGATTTATCCTATAATGTGGAGCCTACTGCTATTTTGGGTCGTCAGGTGAGAAAATTGAGGTCCAAGAAGATTGCATCAGTTAAGGTTCAGTGAAGAGGTCGACCCGTGGAGGAGGCCACTTGGGAGATCGAGCGGGAGATGCGGAGCAGATATCCTCACTTGTTTGAGACATCAGGTATGTTTCTTGACCCACTCGAGGACGAGCGTTTGCTTAAGAGGGGGAGAATGTGACGACCCGGCCCGTCGTCACGGGAATTGCCACCCAGTTATGTTGAAATTGTATGTTTTATGCTTTTATATCAGTGTTAAAGTCTATCGGGTGAGTTAGGAGTGAATTGGATTGAAAATGAGGCATATAGCCTTTTTGAAGGAAACTTGAATAAGGAAAGTCAACCCGGAGTTGACTATTTGGTTAGAGGGATCGGAATCGGATTCTGATGATTCAGTTAGTTCCGGGAGGTGATTTGTGACTTAGGGGAGCGATCGGAATTGAATTTGGAGGCCCGGTGTAGAAATAGGCTTGAATTGGCTAAGGTTGAATTTTGGCGAAATCCGAACGGTAGGTGAGATTTTGATCCGGGGGTCGGAATGGAATTCTGACAGTTGCAGTAGCTCCGTTAGGTGATTTTGGATGTGTCTACAAATTTTCAGGTCATTCGGACGTCGTTTAGTCGGGTTTTTGATTGAATGCGTAATTCGGAAAGTTTTAAGGAATTTAGGCTTGAATCCGTGTGTAATTGGTGATTTTGATGTTTAGGATGGTGTTTTTATGATTAGAACAAGTCCGTATCGTGTTTTGGAGTATGTTGGTGGTTTTCGTTGGGGTCCCGGGGGCCTCGGGGTGAATCCGGACCATCATCCGGCACTTTTGGAGTATGAAGAGTCTGCTGTAAATTGCAGGTTGGTGCAGCAGGCCTTAAGCCTTCGCGTTCGCGTGGCCCAGGTCACGTTCGCGAAGGCAGAGCTGGCTAAGGCATCGCGTTCGCGGTCAGGCTACCGCGTTCGCGTAGGCAAGGTTGGACGAAGCTTCGCGTTCGCGTCCAGGTGGTCGCGTTCGTGTAGGAGAAAGATGGAGACCATCGCGATCGCGTGAAGGGTAGACGCGTTCGCGTAGAAGAAATTCGGGTGGCTGGGAGTTTGAACATCGCGAACGCGTGGGATGCGTCGCATCCGCGAAGAGTATCACGAATTGGGCATCGCAAATGCGTGGGATGCGTCGCGTTCGCGTAGAGTAAGGCGGGGCTGCTCATCGCGAACGCGTAGAGGGTCACGCGAACGCGATGAACAATTGTGTCTGGCAGAGAATAAAAATCCAGAATCAGAGAATTACGGGTTTCATTCATGAACCCTCCATTTTTGAGTTCTAAGGGGAGAAACTCACGGAAATTGCTGGTAATTCATCGGGGATTCGTTGGAGGTAAGTTTTGCGGCTTAATTACATCATTTTAACATGAAATCATGGGTTAAATTTCTGTAAATGGAAGATTAAAGGTGGGTTTGAGCCCTAGGCCTAAATTGAAGAGAAACACCGATTTGAGTGGGCAAACGGAGTCCGATTTTGGTAAATTTTATATGTATGGACTCGTGGCGAGACGAGGGTTCCAGAAATGTGAATTTCGTAAATTTTCGGAATGTGGGCCCGGGGCTCGGGTTTTGAAAACTTTGGGAATTTTGATGTAAATTGAGTTGTATTGATTGGGTGTCGTCCCATTGGCCTAATTGTTGTATTATTACTGTATTTGATCAGATTCTACGCGTGCGGAGCTTGATTCTCGTGGCAAGGGCATTGCGGAGTAGTCGTCGCGCCGTATTGAGGTGAGTAATAGATGTGGGTGATGACCAGCGGGTTCGAAACCCCGGTATACCACTTTGTGACGCTGTATAGCGGCGAGACACGCACACTCTTGAGAGTGCGGGGTCGATCATGAACTGGAGACTATATATTAGTCCGACCTGTTGATACTGTATTATTGGCTATTCTAGAGCCGTCGAACCTCCTTCTCGGATGGTTGCATATATATATATATATATATTGTGATAATGGCCACTCTTGAGCCGAGGAACCCCCTTCTTGGGCGGTTGAGTATACATGTGGGCCGTGGGCCAGTTATTGGATCCCGCGGGGATCGTTATCATGGTCTTATCATATAGACATGCTAGTTTACTACTAGTCCGCAGCTATTTTTGTTATTATGCTAATTCCAATCTCCGGAACTTGATATTACTGTTTTCCAACTGAAAAATGATAAAAGAGTTTTCAAAAACTACTTTTGAGCCTGCGAGGCCGTATCTGCATATTAGCTGACTAGTAGTGGATCGGGCTGCACGCCGCAGCGAGATATATGTTGGATCGGACTGCACGTCACAGGAATATCTCTATGAGATGTGCTTGGGCTGTAGGAGCCCCTCCGAGTCTGAACCCCCACAGTGAGCACGGGTACCCAAAATTGGAGTCGGGCTACGCGCCGTAGCGGTCATATCATGCATTGCATTGCATTTAGCTACATCTGCTAGTCTGTTATACTGTTTTGCTGGTACTTATTGGTACAGGTACAGTTGATATTGATTCTGTGACAGGGTATTCGATTATAGCTTTACATAGTGCTTTATTGCGGATTTCTTATCTGCGCTGTCTTACCCTTGTTTATTACCACTGAGTCTGGCAGTACTCATTTTACTCCCTGCACCTTGTGTGCAGATCCAGGTACCTCTCAGCAGTGATCCAGTAGCTGTGCGAGGCGACATCTGTGGGATATACGAGGTAGCTGCAGAGTCCGCAGGACCCGATATTCCTTCTTATTGTCTTGATTTTGTATTGACTTTTCTTTCCGCACTTGGTATCTTGTAAACCTTTATACACTCATGTTCAGTAGAGGCTCATGACTCTTGACCCTTGGTCTATGGGAGTTGATGTATTACGGGACTTGGTTCCCTGTTTTCGTTATTTGTATCGCTATTGCTTCGTGATTTAATATGCTTAAATGGGCTAAAAGAGAGCTTCTAGCTCCGTTGTTTATATTGATTGGTCAGGCTGGCTTAGCAATGTGCTGGGCGCCATCACGACCGGATTTGGGGTCGTGACAGGTTCAGTCACACCAAGATAAAAATCCAAGTCCCCCAAAAGTTGAAATTGGGGCAAAAATTATAGTGGTTCGGTGACGGCTCGCCAGAAAGGTTCCAAAGTTGTAATTCCACCCAAAATCTTTTTTTACCCCAAATCTTGTTCAAGTCCTTCCGATCAATCAGTGAGAATGTTCAAGGATCGAAGAATACAGCCATTTGGATTTGATGCAATGAAAATGAGAGAAAGAAAATGAGAGAGTCTTGTTAGTGAAAACCCACATGAGCACTATAAGGCGATGGTGAGAAGAGAAATGAGAGAGGTCAGCTAGTAAAAAACTGCAAAGGGCCCTACTGATCGAAAAGAAGATCTTCACAGCCATCAGCATATACAAAATTCTGGAAAGGTTTCTCAAATTTTGAAGCAAAAGCTGTGGTAAATTTCTGAGAGTCAGACGGTTTACACAGATCAAGCATCCAGTCCAAAAAGGCATGTCATGTTCATTGAAGTCCGCATGAACTCTAGATAAGTCCTTCTTTTTCCGAAAATGACACTTCTTATATTAAGTTGATTCTCCATTCCATTAATTATTTTCTTTGAATCCCTTTCGATCTAACACCGTTCCGAAACTATGGCAAAAAAGGGGTGGCAAGACTGATTTACAGGGCTTTCGATTGACATAAGCTAATGTGAAAAAAGGCACCCATTCTCGTCAGGGGAATCAAGTCGACCCCGACTAGCCATGGCGGCCAATACTTCGAAATCAAAATGCTTGGAAGGAAAAAATCAATTTGAAGTGAAAAAGGTTGAGTCCCACATGGCTAACTGTCTTGGCAAAAAGTTAAAAAGTCAAGGTACCCCAATGCTCTGAATTTGAAGTTGGAAGAAATAAGCAAGAAATAAAAGGCCTAAGAAGGCAAAACAAAGTTGGAAAAGGTCAAGTCCCACGCGACTAGCCGTTGCAACAAAGTTTGAAGAGCCAAAAGTTCCCTAACGCTTAAAAAAGGAAAGTCAAAAAGGAAAGTCCTACAAAGGCAAAATAAAGTTTAAAAGGTTGAGTTCCACCAACCCACCATCTTGGCAAAATCTAAAAAAAAAAAGAAAAAAAAAATCGAGGTTCTGAGGGACTGAAATGAATCGATCCCCAGGAAACAAGTAGTTGCATGAATTATTCATCAAAGAAGCCGATCCGGGATCAAAACAATGAAGGCCACAAAACTAACCACCATTTCAAGCTAACAATTGTTCTTTGTTTGAAAGATTAAAATAGTTGCAATCCAAGCAACCGTGCAAGAAGTAGGTGCAACAAAAAAGAAAAAGAAATGCGCAAGTGCTAGAAACAGCTTTGCTGCAAGGAATCAACCCAAAAAGAAAGTTTCCTCCAAATTCTTTCCTACAGTTTTTTTTATTAAAAAAATTTTTTATAAAAAAATGATAAAAACAAAAGGGATTAGATTAGAATCCCCAATATCAATCTTTTATCCTTTTGATAACATTAGGGCTCCAATACCTGAGTTGTGTCTTTTTAGACACAAGGCCTCAATTCCCTAGTCACCTTTGCCAACATTAGGGTTCCAATCCCTGAGTTGTGCCTTTTTATACATAGGGCCTCCATTCCCTAGTCGCCTTTTGCCAACAATAGGGCTCCAATCCCTGAGTTGAGCGACTTTCTTTAACCAACATTAGAGCTCTAATCCCTGAGTTGAGCAGTTTTCCTAGCTGACATTAGGGCTCCAATCCCTGAGTTGAGCATCTTTCCTAGCCAATATTAGGGATCCAGTTCCTCAATTGAGCTTTTTTCTCTTAGCCGACATTAGGGCTCCAACCCCTGAGTTGAGCGACTTTCCTTAACCAACATTAAGGCCCCGATCCCTGAGTTGAGCGATTTTTCCCTTTAGCCAACATTATGGCTGCAATCCTTGATTTGTATGTTTCTCTCTCACCGGGATTAGGGCTCCAATCTCTGAGTTGAGCCTTTTTCCAATCCCCTCATTGATTTCACAGAATTTTAATTGCAAATAACTCACGAAAGTTTCCTAGTAAAACTAGGGCAGAAATTTTTGTTTGCTTGTTTGGGTGTCTGAGTAGGTTTGACCTCGAGGTACAGGGTTCGAGATGACCTACGGAGTGAGCCTCAATCCATAATAAAGAAAGAAGAAAAGAAGTAAAAATAAAAACCCTAAAAGAAAATTCATGGTAGCATAGAAATTCCGACATAACTGTGGACCTCCCTAGCATAACCCAAAGAGCGTTTTCTTTCCAAATCCCGGCATAACCCGATGATCTCCCTGGCATAACCCAAAGAGATTTTTCCTTCCAAATTCCGTCCAAAGCTAAGGATCTCCCTAACATAACCCAAGGAGCATTTTCTTTCAAAATTCCAGCATAACCCGTAGACCTCCCTGGTATAACCCAATGAGCGTTTTCTTTCCAAATCCCGGCATAACCCATGGACCTCCCTGGCATAACCCAAGGAGCGTTCTCTTTCCAAATCCTGAGATAACCCGAGGATCTCTCCGGAATAACCTAAAGAGATTTTTCTTTCAAATTCCGGCCAAAACTGAGGATCTCCCAAGCATAACTCAAGGATCATTTTCTTTCCAAATCTCGGCATAACCCGTGGACCTACCTAGCATAACCTAAGGAGCGTTTTATTTCATAATCCCGGCATACCCCGAAGATTTCCGTGGCATAACCCAAAGAGATTTTTCCTTCCAAATCCCGGCCAAAATATCGATGATCTACCTGGCATAACCCAAGGATCTTTTTCTTCCCAAATCCCGACATAACCCGTAGATATCCTTGGCATAACCCAATGAGCATTTTTCCAAAATCTTGGCATAACCCGTGGATCTCCCTGGCATAACCCAAGGAGCTTTTTCTTTCCAAAATTCCGGCATAACCCATGGATCCCCGGCATAACCCAAGGGGTATTTTTCAAAATCCCGGCATAACCCGTCGATCTTCCTGGCATAACCTAAGGAGCCTTTTCTTTCCAAAATCCCGGCATCTGGGCTACAAGCCTAACCTTTAGTGGTAAAAGATGGAGAGCAATCTACTCGCTACAAGCCTAACTTTTGAATCCGCGTAGTGATTTTGTAAGTTGTTTGATGTTTCTTTCTTCTTGCAGACAATATCCCAAATTAATATTGAGAACTGGAAGAAGTTCAAGAATCCTCACACTGTTGGAAAAAAAAAAGTTTTTCTTTAGTACGCTCTAAGTTGGTGTGTAACTAGCAAATAATGGCAAAAATTTTCTCAATTTCTGCTCGTATTTAGTATATGGTAGATCACCGCGAATGCTAACTCACTTTCATGTAATTATGTAACTAGGAAAACGAAAGAAAACTTCGGATCCTTTATCAGTAAAAGAAGTCTTTGTAGCTACAAGAAAAGGGAAAGTTGGACGATCACACAAGTGCTCAGATGATGATACAACTAGTAAAATTGTCCGAATTATATTTAACTGATGTTATATCGAGAATTAATATACTTTTTATTTACTTGTTCTATTTGTTTGAAATTTGTTTGAAGGCTGAAATGGTGGCAAATGAAGCCCAACAAAATAAAAATGGCAATGAGTCTGTTGATGCATTTGCATCTGTCATGGGACCTGAACATCCGGGACGTCTGAGATTGTATGGATGAGGGATTACAAGAACTTCTTTGAGAGGGAAGGTAGGATGTTTTGAATCTTCTTCAAATACTATAAATTCTCTACAAAAAATGGAGGAGAAGATACAAAGAATGGACGATAAAATTGAGGAACAAAAGGCAACTATCTGTCAAGAAGTTATTGGAGATGTCCTTGCACGACTTCAGCGTTTAGGAATTGATATAGCTTCTTCTGCACATCGAGCAACTTTGCAACCAATTCGTCGTCCATCTAATGATAGCAACAAAGAAGACCAACTCATTCGAGGTATTAATATTACTTATTTTTAGCTTATTCGATTTAGAATTACACTTGTTTATGCCAAGAAATATATATATATGAATATGATTTAACTTGGCTGGAATGACAGTGGATAGATAGCATTCATTTCGTAGATGTTTGAACTTTTTGTATTATTACGCTTTGCAAACTTCTAAAGGGAGGGGGTGACAGATTTTTGTATGAAAGTTAGACTGCCCTGCTGATTTCTCCACTTGTTTCACAGATGCAACAACTCAATCCCTAGTTGGTTTTAGTGCATCAGTAACCGTCATATTTGCACCTATACCAGTTGGTTTTTGCAGCTCCTGTAACATGTTCTTTACGATCTAGCTTATGATACCTAACTTACTTTAGCACAAAGCAGAGAGGGTAATAGTTGGAACGTTCTCTCTAGAATAAATCCTAATGACTGGGAAGTTAGAAATATTATAAAATTTTCAATCTTTTATCTTAACAATACTGATCAGTTAATCTGAAGAGGGCATGGCAATGGAAAAAGAGCTGCTGAACTTCTGGATTATCTACACAATACTGATCAGTTAATCTGAAGAGGGCGTGGCAATGGAAAAAGAGCTGCTGAACTTCTGGATTATCTACACAATACTGATCAGTTAATCTTTTCATACATTGCTCTATATCTGCACAGATTTGGCGGATGTGCTTTAACTTTTGGAATCAAAGTGGGCTATGGAAAAAGAGCTGCTGAACATCTTTCATGCTGGAAGCCTGGAAATGAAAAGGGCTATCCAAGAACCTAAAGAAGACTTAGGATACCTACTGATATTCGTTGATTATCAGTAGTTAAATCCAACACTTACTTCTGCAATATTGCTCTTGTTCCTTATAGCAGCCACCAAAACTACTGATATTCCTCTTGTTCTGAGCCATTTAGAAACCAAGTCCTAAATCCATGAAGCACGTTCAGAGTCCAAATAGGAACTTAATTGCAAAATTGGCTTAGAATCTCTGATTTGTGTATGCTTGTATTCTTGAACATACTTGGACTTTGGAGTTCAAATAGATGGTTAAAAGCAAGACGGGTTGACTGGATGTATTGTTCTCAAGAACTGGTTAATAACGTACTAATATGGAGAACTGATTCTATGCGTTCAACACAACTATCAAAAAATGAGTTGGAAAGGAAACTTAAGATCAAGTGCATGTATATGTGGTTCGTATTACTTTGAGTTTTTACTTTAGATCGATGGAGTGTTAGTGAAGTAATGATGTTTGGGAGAAGAATATTATTCTTTAAGTTCTAATTTTACATCCCACTAAGTTAAATGTTTGTTTCCTAATATCTCAAGTGCTACTGCTATTTGTTTTCTATTGAAGGTGCTTAGCAGCCACCAACATTGCTTCTGCAAACAACAGTTATGGAAATGGACATAATTTGCTTGTTCCTAGTAGTATGTTCGTTTGTTGGTTATAATATTGTTTTTTGTAATACTCCCTCCGTTTCAATTTATGTGAACTTATTTCCTTTTTAGTCCGTGCCAAAAAGAATGACCACTTTCCTTATTTGGAAATAATTTCCCTTTATGCAATGATTTATAGCCACACAAAATAAAGGTGCCTCATTTTACACCACAAAATCAAAAGTCTTCTCTCTTTTCTTAAACTCCGTACCCAGTCAAATGGGTTCACATAAATTGAAACGGAGGGAGTAGCATATTCTGCTGTTGTTTTGGTTTAATAGCTGTCATACATAATATTGTTTAGGTGATGTTGTTTTGGTTCAGTAACTTGTGCTTGAAGCTGCTTTAAGTACTTTATGACTTAATTATCTTAAAAATTTTATTTAATTATTTTTCATTGTCTTTTGTAGGTGTAGTAATTGCGGATAAAAGCAGTGACGAAGGCCTTACTTGAGAGTTGTTGATCGTTGTTTTCCATTTCTATTATTATGTTTAAGGATATTTTAGTTTTGAATTTTTTGTATGCAAACTCATCTGTTTTGACTTTTGAATTGCTGACTAAATAATATATTCATATTTTGTTTTTATACATGGATAATGCTAGTTGGATATGGTGTAAACAATTTAATAGAATATAAATATATTTCTCATTTTGCTTCCATAAATTTTGGAAATTATAACTTATTGCAATAGAGAATATAATCGTTCCAATAAACCTAGCAAATATATAAGCGCATCCCTTAATATTTGTTACAATAGGTTACTTAATAACCATTCCAATATGTAACAATAACTATTGCAATTGGATACTGATAAATGTTCCAATATATCTCAAACACCGTTGTAATATATCATGCAAAACTGTTGCAATAGACTTAAAAATATCAATTGTATTATTATACCACGACGGTTTATAACCGTCCCAACAGAAAGGAAAATCGTTCCTATAGATAGGACAATGGTAGGAATCCAAACCATTACAATATCCCTATCTATGAAGACGGTTTTAAAACTGTTGCAAATAACCATTCCAATAAACCTATTGTAACGCCGAATCCCGGAACACGTCCAAATCCGTCCTACTAGACCTACATGGACGATTAGTTGATCTATTGCAACGGTTTTCGAAGGGTTGTCATAGCTGTAATTTCTAGGAGTGAGATGATCTATCTTCACCGTTCCTCCTCGTAGTATTCCTTCTCTTACAAAGTAAGAATCTCTATCAATATGCTTTGTTCTCTCATGAAAATAGGGTTGGCTACAATTTGAAGTGCAGATTTGCTATCATACCTTAACTGAACTGGTAACTCTACATTGACTCCAAGTTCATCGAAGAGTTCAACTGGTCAAGCAATTTCTATTGTACATGTGGCCATGCTTCCGAATTCAGCTTCAAATAAACTTCTATACATAATTTCTCGTTTTTTTTTTTTTTACTTCTAAAAAAACTAAGACACTTCATTATGTATCTTGTCACTGACCTTCTAGTTTGCAGACAGGCTCCCAAAGTCACAATAGGCCATTAGTTGATTGAAGATCTTGCAGTCATGAACAATCCTAGATCTTTTATATACTTCACTACTCTAAGAGCATCTTTCATATGGGAGATCTTTGGGCTGTGCATATACTGATTTAGCACCTGAACTACAAAAACCAAGTCAGGTCTAGTCATAGTAAAGTATTGTAGCGTTTCTACTATTCTATGATGGGATCCTATGTCCTTGAGCATTTCGTCTTTGGAATTACTTTGTACATGTTTGTCATACTAAGTTTCTGATTTAACATCTAAAGGAGTACCAATTGGTTTTGATCCTCCTAGCCCAAACTCGGCTATGAGTTCTAGAGTATACTTCCTTCGGAACATGACAATCCCTTCCTCTGACCTATAACATATAAAATAAAATGCATTGTTGTCTCATAAATTATATGATTTTTAGTGATTCCGATAAGAATCAAATCGTGCACCTATAAGATAACAACTTTAATACATGTAAATTACCACCAAATTCTTTCCTTTCAGTCACTTAGTAATGTGTCGATAGTCGATACTCGATAGCAAATACAAGAACTACTATATTTTCAATTCAAAATAAATATACGCCTCAATCCCTACGGATTCAGACGGTAGCAAATACATCAAATAAAAAGTTTGGTATATTTTTCTACTGGTCAAATCACTATGCAAAAGTTGGCTGCAAAGTTTGATCAAGTAGGTCCTCTAGTGTTCTCCTCAATTCAACTAAAACCATAATGGTGTCACTTCATCCTCAAAGCTAATTATTCTTTTGGGCTTGTTAGACACTTTACATTTTAGGGTGATACATCTAATAAGTGGAACATACAAGGGTTGGGGATTTTATTTTCTCTCTTTCTTGTCATACCTACCTTGACTTTGTGTTAAGTTCTTTTCATAGTACGTGTAATTCTTTTGGCCTTCAATACATTGGGACAACAAAGCCTTTAATTAAGAATGGGCTCCATAAATAATTAATGTTTGACCATCATCATTGCGTATGACTATATTTTTTCGCCAAATTTTACTGTATAGCCAGTTTTCGAACTGATCAGTCAAAAATAGCTAGCGTTTACCAATTCAACAAAAAATAGCCATTTTTTTTACTGCAATTGAGACCGGTCCAGCATAATATACTGGAGTTCGATGTACTTGTGTATGAACTCCAGCATATTATGTTTGACCGGTATACTTTGTTGGATCCAGTATAATATACTGGAGACCGAAGCACTCGTGCTCCAAACTCCAGCATATTATGGTGGACCAGTATAGTTTGCTGGCTCCAGTATAATGTACTAGAGTATGCTGGAGTTCTAGTGTACTTATACTATAACTCCATCATATTATGCTAGAGTTCCAGGATATTTATCCTGAAACTCCAGTATAATATGCTGGAGTTCAACTATACTTATGTTGGAACTCCAACATAATATACTGGAGTATTTTTTGGATTTTGAACATTGTTTTTTCTCATATTTATCTTTACGTAAAAAGTGGCTAAATTTCGATTATTTTTGAAATTGGGCTATTTTTGACCGACCAGTTATAAATTTGGCTATTTTTAAAAATATTCTAGTTTTTTCACTTCATTTTTCTGGCTTAAGTTTGTAAGAAAAAAATATTTACTCACGCCAATCCTTCTTATTTGCTACTTAGCTAAAGTTTATTAAGGCCTCATTTATTTGCACTTAATAAAAATTAAAATTACAATTATTTAAATCTCATATATTAATTGATTTTATCTTTGAAGTCTAAATCTTTATCATTTAGATCCTAATTATTAAACGTGTTTTTATTTTTTTATTTCACAGCCTCTTAATGGGTCTGAATAGGTATGCACGATTAAGATCTTCATTAGGATGCTATCATTCACATTCATTACTAACTACTACCATCGCCTATGATTATCAACTACTACCATCATCATCACCATGACACCATCCTCAATTATAGCCGTTATCACCACCACCACCATCAACTATAAACATATACTCACCCACCTCAACTACAAAGTCCAACCACCCCATCACCATCAATGACCATAGCAAGCACTGTCTCCCATTATAAACTACTACCACCCACCATCACCTTCCGCAATCACTTCCTCAATCATAGTTGCAACCATATCACTATCTACCACCAAGACCCTCAATCATAGTCGCTATTGCTACCAATCAATACTAGCTATTACCTAGAACCGCCTCCATTAGATTAATTAGTAATTTATTTAAATTTTATGTCTATTAATTTTTAAATAAAGATAAATTTAATATATTTAGATGTTAGAAAACAAAAATTCATAATCTTAATTCCTATGTTCATACAGATTTAGATATTTTAATCTTAAAAAAAGGAAGCGGCCTAATACATATTTGCATATATTCTCATAACATCGTAGTAGAAGATAAAAAGAATTCTGGGGTATATGTATGTATATTTAAAATTTATTTACGTATCAAAAATTCGATCTAGGACTTATTTGATGAAGAGTTTTATTTTAAAATTTCTTTGATCATGCAAAAACCTTATGAGAATCCACATCGAAATCGATCTTTGTTATCAACTTGTTGATCAATGAAGTTCATGAATAAATTAATTATGTGAAACTTATGCCAAAATTCATATAAAATCCTCAGTCCAAACGTGAAAGAACAAGAAATTAAGTGCCATTTGGACATAAAATTGTGAAATTTCGGGAAAAAAATAATATTTATTTTTAAGTGAAAATAATATTTGAAAATTAAAGTTATGATTGGACATCAATACAATTTGGAGCTGTTTTTGAATCTTTGTGAGTAATCTTAAGTAAAAATTTTGAGATATAGTTTTTGGAGTTTTTTGAATTTCCAAAAAATTCCGAATTCAATTTTAAATAAAATTTAAAATGTTCATGGCCAAACACTAATTCGAAAAAAAAAATTAAAAAAAATGATTTTTTGTATGCCCAAACGGGCCCTTGAATGTTCTTGCCAAGAGTATTTGCTTGACTCTGCGGCACCCGTACACCTTTTTGGATATATCTCTGCCTTTGCAGCTTGTTTGGATGGTTGTTAAGTATCATTTCATAATATATCATATCGTACTGTATCATTTAATAAATACAATATTTGGATAGATTGTGTCATTTGCCATCGTTTCATGATATCACACACCAGCAATATGAAGAATAAACTAGTAATATTAAAAAGAGAAATTATGTAAAGGTAAAATTACAATATAAAAAGGTAGAGTAAATGATAAAATAAAATAATGTAATAATAATAAAGGGTGAGATTGAGAGAAAAAAACAAGGTAACGACGCGACCACACCCTACCAGTCGTTACATAAAGTGTCACATTTTATCGTTCTGTAACGACAGATTTAACGATACGATACAATAAAATTTAAGTAAAAATCAAAATAAATATTGTATTTAAAGTAACAATACAATATGATACAATGGGTAGCAACAATCCAAACAAGTTGTTATGCTATAACGATAGTATATTTGTTTCATCAAACATCGCTTGGATTAGTTCACATTAGGTTTTGGAGAATTGATCAGAACATTCATTGGTGTGTGACCATATAAGTTTAATTAGGGGCATAAATGGATGGGGTTGCTTCGAGTTTTATTAAAACCAAATCAAACCAATTATATCGATTTTGACTGGTTCGATTTTATCGAATTTTTTGAGTTTTTCGGGTTTTTAGTTACTTAAATATTATTTCAATCTTACTTTGTTAAAAAAAATTTACAAGTAAATATATATTTAGTTAAAATATAAAAAATTGACAAATATATTATCAATTAAAATATTCTTATGAGAATATTTTCTTAGTAACACATAAT
Source organism: Nicotiana noctiflora (assembly GCA_032618575.1). Lineage (NCBI taxonomy): Eukaryota > Viridiplantae > Streptophyta > Magnoliopsida > Solanales > Solanaceae > Nicotiana > Nicotiana noctiflora. The sequence goes on from JASVEL010006920.1 coordinate 113,571, forward strand.
AGTTATTCGTTTATGTAACGACCCGGCCGGTCGTTTTTAGAATTCACGCCCGAACCCCTATTAATTGCTTCCTCTAAGTTCATTTCTGCTATTTTGGTTTGTCAGAACGTTCGGTGTTAGGAGTCGGAGTGTTTTGGGATACTTAGTTCTTAAATGAGAGCTTAAGAGTTGAAAAATGGTCTATATTCAGAATAGTGTGATGACGACCTCAGAATGGAAATTTGATAGTTCCATTAGCTCCGTTATGTGATTTTGGGGTTGGGAGTGTGTTCAGAATGTATTTTGGAGATTCATAGCTCATTTAGGCTTGAAATGCCGAAGTTTGAATTTTTGAAGTTTCTGGTCCGATAGTGAGTTTTTTATCCGAGGGTCGAATTGGAATTCTGAAAGATTTTGTAGCTTCATCATGTCATTTGGAATGTGTGTGCAAAACTTTAGGCCATTCGGGCGAGGTTTGGTTAGGTTTTGTATCGACAATTTGTTTGGTTGGAATTTGAAGTTCATAGGCTTGAATCGTAGCTTAATTTGTGTTTTCGACGTTGTTTTGAGTGATTTAAGGATTGGAACAAGTTTGAATGATGTTACGGGATATGTCTGTAGGTTTTGTTGAGGTCCCGGGGGCCTCGGGTGTGTTTCGGATGCTCAATGGGTCATTTTCTCACATTTTTGAACTGTTGTTGCTGCTTCTGGTATGCCTTCGTCGTGTTCGCGTTATGTCCTTCGTGTTAGCGAAGGCTTATCTTGGACACCTGGGCAATCCTTCTACGCGTTCGTGTTTGCGAAGCTCTACCTCCCCCTTCAACTCATTCGCGTCCTCCATACTGCGTTCGCGTAGGTTTGAAAGCTCCTTCATCACGATCGTGTTGCCTTCCACGCGTTCGCGTAGGGCAAATTTCTGGCCGTTTCATTTTTCTTCAATGTGTTCGCATGCACCGGTTTGTGTTCGCAGAGTTTGTTGTGCTAGGCCTTCACGTTCGCATCCCTTCCTTCGCGATCGCGAAGGGCATTTTGGGGACCTTATATTTTTCTTCTTCGCGAACGCGTGAGCTCTGCCGCGTTCACGATGCTTTAATGACCTAAACAATATTTAACATTTCAAAAATGAGTTTTTCCATTTTTATCAAAACTCAAGGTTTGGAGCTCGGATTTGGGAGCAATTTCAAGGGTCTTTCAAGGGCAATCACTAGGTAACCATTCTATTTTCTCCTATGACTAAAGCCTATTAATCTAATCGCAAATTCACCTTTGATTTCGAGATTTTGAATGGGAAGTAGGTAAACTTCTTAGACCTAACTATGGGGTTTTGAGGGGGAATTTGACCTCCGATTTGGGAGATTTTTATATGGTTAGACTCATGAGAGTACGAGGGTTGTGAAAATTATTCGATTCCCAGACGTTGGCTGGAGGGGAATTTTGGTCATTTTACCTATTTTGGCACCCTAGCTTGAAATTTTATAGTGGAATCAGTTGTTTGCAATATTTTTACGTTATATGATTGAATTGAATAGATTTGGGCCATTTGGAGCCGGATACTCGTGGCAAAGGCACGATTTCTAGTGATATTGAGCCGGTTCGAGATAAGTAGCTTGTCCAAACTTGTGGGGGGGACCTTTTCGTTAGGATTGTTCTTGATATTTGAGTTCCTTGTACGTGAGGTGATGAGCGCGTACTTGAGATGATTGATGAGAATTCGATTTTTACTTAAGTTGTTAATATTTTGGTTTTATTTCTTTCTTGCCTTATCTTACTTGATGCTCATTACTTGTACTAGGCTAGGAAAGCAAGTTTAACTGACTTAACTGCCTAATTGCTTGAGTTGTTCAATTGTACTACGTGAAGCATGCTAGGCTAGTTCTATCTGCTGCTCTATTTTTCGTACTTAATTCCTTGGTATGTTTCTGGCTGTGATTGTGCATTTACATTGGAACTACGAATGTGGGACTCTGATAGCTCCCCCTTGTTTGTTTACTTTGGGAACGGGTTTGATTCCCGGGAGATCCCCCTACCATTTTATTTTGGGACTACGGGACGGTATTCCGGGAGATCCCCTGCACACTGATGATTAGACTACAGGACGGTATCCCGTGTCAGGACCCAGATTTCCCACCATCGGGATCGTGATGACGCCTACTCGTGGTAGCTAGGCAAGCCATAAAACTATCCTATTATCAATTTAATAACATGAATAATAATAATAACATTAACTACGGAAGTCTGCTTTAATAAATTAGAAATAAATGTGAAATACTCAACATAAATCCTCTACCCAAGATCTGGTGTCACAAGCTCACGAACCACTAAGAGTAAACTACATATAATGGTCTGAAAGAATTATAACAATCGTCTATTCGAAACAATGAGACTAGAGTATAAATGAAAAGTATAAGAAGAGACGTGAGGCATGCAGACGCCTGCAAGCTACCTCAGTCTCGTAGTAATGAAATCCTGCTATCGAACTATTTCTGTTGATGCTCAAAACCTGGACCTGTGCAAAAATATACAGAAGTGTAGTATCAGCAGAACCGACCCAATGTGCTGGTAAGTGCCTGGCCTATCACGGCGAAGTAGTGACAAGGCTAGGACCATACACTCACGTAAATCTGTGCAGCTCTATCTACATATGTACCACAAAACAGCAGAAATACTGAACTAAACAAATAAATAGGGAGGGAACATGCTATGGGAGCACAATTGAATACATATAATTCATCTGTGTAATTTGAAACAGAGCACAACAATAACTATCACAAAATAAGAAATTCAAACCCTTCGTGATTTTACTCTCCTTCTCACTCAAACAATCATATAAAAATGCAAGGCATCACCCTTCGTGCTTTTCCTCACATCTCTCATTTTATGGCATGGAATGACCCTTCGTGCAAATATAATCAAATTAGAGCACGGAATGTACCTTCCTGCGTAAATAGTCACAACACAGCACGAAATGACCCTTCGTGCAATTATAATCGGAAATAGCACAGAATGACTCTTCGTGCAGTATCACTCTTTCTTTCCCAAACACCAGTCACAACCAAACGGGCAGGAAGAATAAATAAAATAACAAGTACTATCCCGGTACGGGAGTAACAACAATAACAATAAGGCCCCAACAAGGGAACAATAATTATAATTTTCACAACCCTGCAAGGGTTCAGTAATTTAACCATCACTGCAAGGAATTAATCATAATTCCTTTCAATACTTTCAACTTCAATTCAATAATATTCATCATTTGGGCCAACGCTCCAAAATATCAATATTTTACCATTTATTCTAGAACTCTTCACACTTGTAGCAAATCATACTCTTAGCTTAGGAGAGTTTCACATTAATTCAAGATATGTACGATAACGACTCACGGTCATCCTAGACTCCGGTGTATAGACACTTGTCACCACGCCTATACACCGCACTCGATCATTTAGCAATTAGCAATTTATTATACTCTAATCATATTCCCTCGAGATAGGATATACCAAATACTTACCTCAAATCCTTGAAGTCCGCTTAATCATAATTTATTCAATTATTTTAATAAACACTATATGAATTAGTTTGAATGCATAAAGTTTTCCCAAAGTTTTACTTAAAAATTCCCAAAATGCCCCCAGGCTCACGTGGTCAAAACTTGGGGTTCGAACCAAAATCCGGTTACCCATTTCCTCATGAGTTCAAATATATAATTTGTTTTGAAATCGGACCTCAAATTGAGGTCCAACTCTCCAATTTATAGAAAACATAGGTTCTACCCAACACCCCCAATTTCACCATGAAAATTCGTGATTTAAATGGAAAACATGTTTAATGATGTTAAAAGTTGAAAGAATTGAGTGAAAATCGACTTACAAGTGATTTGAGATGAAGTTGCTCTTGAAAAATCGCCTATGGGGTTTGGGTTTTGAAAGAATGGTGAAAAGTGGGTTTAAATTCGTGTAAGTATAAAAGTGCACAGGTGCAGATATGGGATTTGCGAACTTAGGTTCGCAATTGCGAACATGACAGGCCTGGCCCAGTCTTCGCATTTGCAAAGAACATATCGCTTTTGTCATTCGGGCAATATTGCATTTGCGACCTTGGGCGTCACATTTGCGACCCCTGCCCACTTTGCTAGGCTTCACATTTGCAAAGCGATTCATCGCATTTGCCGTCCTATCTGGCTTTCCACTGTTTTGCATTTGCGATGGGGACTTTGCAATTGTGAAGTCCCATTTGCGAAACATTTCTTCGCAATTGCGAAGATACCAGCTGGGGAAAAATACCAGCTGTGTGTACACTTCAAAATGCTCTCGTGACCTATCCAAAACTCACCCGAGCCCTCGGGGCTCCAAACCAAACATGCACACACCCTAAAAAACATCACATGAACTTGCTCGCGCGATCCAATCGCCAAGATAACGTCATTTTCAGAGAATCAAGACTCATAACTCATGATTTTCTTTTTAAACTTCATAAACTTCAAGGCTTGGAATTCATAGTCCAAAACACGTCAAATTACGTTCGATTTCGATAAAACTTTACATGAAGCGCTTAAATAATAAATATGACTTGTACCGGGCGTCGAAACCAAACGACGAGCCTGATACCATAGTCTTTTAACCAATTTTCATTTTCCTTTTCCTTAATAATTTTAGAAAAATAATTTAACAGAACAATTCTTTACCTCAGGTTCTAGACCTCGGATTTCGACTCCGGGCACATCTCCGAATCCCATATTTTTTTATGGACCTTCTGAGACAGTCCGATCTCGAGTCTGGGTCTATTTACCAAAAATATTGACCAAAGTCAACTATAGTCATATTAATATCTAAATTCTTTAAAATTTTCATAGAATTCACATATTTCTACATAAAAATTTTCCGATTATGCGCCCGGACTACGTACGCAAATCAAGGAAATATAAAATGAGGTTTTCAAGGCCTCTGAAGCATGGAATAGATGAGGAAAATAGGTGATGACCCTTTGGGTCGTCACATTCTCCACCACTAAAACAATCGTTCGTCCTCGAATGGACAAGAGAAGGAAGTACCAGAGTCGGGAAACAAATGTGGATAACGACTCCGCATATCAGACTCGGACTCCCAGGTCGTTACCTCAGGAGGCTGACCTCTCCATTGAACACACACGGAAGGAAAGCTGTTCGACGTCAACTGCCGAACCTGCCTGTCTAGAATAGCTACCAGCTCATCCTCGTAAGATAGATCCTTGTCCAACTGGACAGTACTGAAGTCTAACACATGCGTAGGATCGCCGTGATACCTCCGAAGCATAGATACATAGAAAACTGGATGCACGGCTGATAAGCTAGGTGGCAATGCAAGTGTATAAGCCACCTCTCCCACTCGATCAAGTATCTCAAACGGACCAATGTACCTAGGGCTAAGCTTGCCCTTCTTTCTGAACCTTATCACGCCCTTCTTAGGTGACACCCGGAGCAATACCCGCTTACCAACCATGAAATCTACATCTTGGACCTTACGGTCTGCATAACTCTTCTATCTAGACTGAGCTGAACGTAACCTGTCTTGAATAGTCTTAACCTTATCTAAGGCCTCCTGAACTAAGTCAGTACCCAAAAACTGAGCCTCTCCCGGCTCAAACCATCCGACTGGAGACCGACATTGCATACCATACAACTCCTCATATGGAGCCATCTGAATTCTAGACTGGTAGCTGTTGCTGTAGGGAAACTCTGCTAAAGGCAAAAACTGGTCCCACGAGCCTCCAAAGTCAATGACGCAAGCTCGGAGCATATCCTCCAAAATTTGAATGGTCCGCTCAGACTGACCGTCCGTCTGAGGATAAAAAGCTATGCTCAACTGAACCTGGGTGCCTAACTCTTGCTGAACCGCTCTCCTGAAGCGTGAGGTAAACTGCGTACTCCGATCTGAGATAATAGATACCGGCACCCCATAAAGGCGAACAATCTCCCGGATATAAATCCCCGCCAACCTCTCTGAGACTGCAACTGGAATAAAATATGCTGACTTGGTCAGCCTATCAACAATGAGTCAAATAGCATCAAATTTCTTCCGAGTCAACGGAAGTTCAGTGATGAAATCCATTGTAATTCGCTCCCACTTCCACTCGAGAATCTCAATTCTCTAAAACACACCACTAGGCCTCTGGTGCTCATATTTGACCTGCTCACAATTTAAACACCGAGCGACTTACGCAACAATGTCTATTTTCATCCTACGCCACCAATAATGCTACCGCAAGTCCTGATACATCTTCGCGGCGCCCCGGTGAATAGAATACCGAGCACTATGGGCCTCCGCTAAGATCAACTCTCGAATCCCATCAATATTGGGCACACAAACTCACCCCTGCAATCTCAACACACCGTCATCACCTAAGGTTACCTTCGTAGCACCTCCTCGCTGCACCGTGTGTCTCAGAACATACAAATGGGAATCATCAAACTACCATTCACGGATGTCACACCTCCTTTATTCACACAACGTAAATGTGCCGCTGTTTACTACTACACCTCGGGAAGAGATATAATAATAATCAAGGAATGAGTTTTTCCACTTAAAGGACAGTCGGAACGAGATCAATTTATTTAATTTTTTAGAGTCGCCACTTGGGAAAATAATGGTGTCCCAAGTCACCGGTTTAATCCCGAATCGAGGAAATTTATGACTTTGTAATACAGTTTGCGAAACTAGAAACCTAGATAAGGAATTCTGTTAACCCGGGAGAAGGTGTTAGGCACTCCCGGATTCCGTGGTTTTAGCACGGTCGCTCAACTGCAATTTTTGCTTTTATCTGATTTCTTTATGTATTTTAATTATGTGCTTCTAATGTTCCGATTTTCCCTTTTAGAAGAATTGCGACGTCACGAGAAACACATTTTGAGTCACACAACAACCAGTACGCCTGTGACTTTAATGCGTTTCAGTTTCGCCGAGAGTAAGATTTGGGTCACATAAATGCACACCCATAATTAGGAAAGTATCTTATTAAAGTCGTGCCTAAAGATTCTACGTCTTTGTTAGCTTCGGGAAAGACCGTGAAATTTACTAAATGGTCCTTCCGAGTCTAATTTTTATAACAATTAATTTGAGGGCCCCGCAAATTGTGTATTTAGTGTGGCGAGGCTCATCTCATTTTATTTAAGGACATATCTAAAATGACTAGATTTTCTATTGTTTTGTTTTTTGTATCAAAAGGAAAGAAAATCCTAATTAATTGTTATTAAGAAAATTACCTTAGTCTATCAATTTAAACATTAATGGGCCTAATACCATTTCAGCCGTAGGTCCAATGAAACCCAATTCATAACTTGTCCTGGAAAATTTCATTTTGAATACTGGGCCTGAGACAGGCCCAAATGGAAAAATGCAAAGGCTGGCCATATGGAATTTACAGTGAGTCACGCTAGGAGTTTATAATGAAGCATTGCATCATCATTTTCGTTCGAATGAATTAAACTTATTAAATATCAAAATCCTTATTAGGCTAGCAACTGGAATCCGCAGTACTAATACACATGAGTTTTTTTTATCAAAACAGTTGAAATTATTATCAAATTAACACCCTGACAGATTTTAACTGATATACTAATTAGCTAACTAAATTAACAGATTTTACTAAACTAACAATTTTTCATAGTTGTATCTAATTTACCAGCATGCGTTAATCTCTAACCTTTAGTCATATCTTTACACCCCTGTGAATATAATTCTAAGACCTATGCAGCAAAAACGTGTGCCAAAAAATAGTTGAACCTTAATTCTAAACAAAAGCCTACCAGAGATTAACTCCCTATCACAGTTTAAAATATAGTTCAATATTTAAACATTACAACACCTAACAATCAATTCTGAAGAAATGGCATTAATTACAGTCCAATTTTACTATACTGATTAACACATTGCAGATTTACAATACACAATAAATATTTCTTGAACTCAATAGCGCAGTAAACTCAGCCAAACAACAGTCTGAATGAATCAAACAAGACTATTCAATAAATGCTTCTCCAATTGATTTTCCAAGTCAAGTTTTCATTGATCCTCCATAATATATATACAAGATTGAATAGAGTACCTAAAAATCGAATAGATCTATTAAATCTAACTAACAACAACAACAACACAAATGATTCAGCAATTTCAGCAATAAACTATCACAGCAACAGCAATTGGTGATCAACGGCAGCAATTGAACAAAAATAATTAACCCAGAAGATGAATTTCAGAATTCCAAAGTTGTTTCAAAACCCAGTTTCACATTCAAATTATTCTTCACTGATTCGTAACAGATTATCTTATTGTTTTTGGATTTTTGGAATGAATTTGAAGGTAAAATAGAAGAAAAAATGAATGAGAAATATTAATTTCAGATCTGGAATTTAACAAATATTTTTTTGGGATTTTTTAGGATTCCTATGGCTAAAATTCTTAAAGGGACTCTAAAAATCAGAAGGAACCCCCCATTCATTATGCTGAAAATGCCTATTTATAGACCCAAAAGAGAAATCTGAATTTTATTAAAAACTCATCAATTCTTAGCTTGTTGCACAAGTTAGTGCAATTATTTTATTGAAATTTACACTAAAACCCCTTCTAGAATACTCTACCATGTTCCATTTCCTTTGGAATTCCTATTGTGCCCTTATTTCCTTTTATTATTCACTAAGATACCTTTTGTTATGCCCAAATTTCCCTAAAAGCTCTATATTTATAACAACTATGCCAATTCCCTTTCCAATTGTACCCCTTCTTCTTTTAAACTTATTACAATTTTACCAATTTCTATTCCCCATTTACCCCTACATCTTAATAGTTATTACATTCCTAAATTCTGTATTTTATCCTTATTTTTAACCAATTTTCAAACTTGCATTTATCAAATAGCCACAATTAAGTGACTAATGTTCAATTAACCCCTTTAACTTTCAAAATTCAGAATTAATTCAATAATTAAATTCACATTACATTCATAACTAACCCTAGGTAGTCTTACAAACATAGCCACTTTTGTTCAATTATTTAATTAACAAGACTTGGGGGAACAATTTGATAGATGGTGAGTCTCACCAATCGAAATAACTAACCGAAATTGAATCTATCAAGTAATCGCCTTAGGTTGCTACGGATCGTGTGATTTCAACTATCGACTTAATTGAATCTATGATAGTCTAAAAGTGAATCTTATAATCGAACTAATTTCTAATATTCAGCTATAACCAATCGACCATATTGCACAACTAATAGTAGAACTACTAGATAACCATGTCAACAAGTATAAAACAGAATTTGGCAGAAAAAATCAGAATTAAACAAAAACAGAAATCAGTATCAATCTCATAACAATAATGAAATTTTATAGCAAAATTAACACACAATTAATCAACCAATAGTCGGATGAATTTAAGAAGGACAAATCGCAGAATCAATTATTTAAAATCACTTAGTCTCAATCAATTAACAAAAATCAGAAATTGGCTACTTCCCTAAAATCTACAAATCTAAAAAATTAACAGAAATTATCGGTTTAACAAAAAAAACTAAAAATTACCGGAAATTATTATTTTAATTAGAAATCAAAAATAAAAAATCTGGAAATCTAAAAAAAATTGTTAAAACACACTAATAAAAAAAATCAGAAGTTAATAGAAATCTAATAAAAATCAAACAACACTAATGAAAAATCAAAATTGACACAAAATCTAACAATCTAAATCAAAAATCTAACAAAAATCTAAAATTGTTAAAACTATTCAGAAACTAACAAGAAATAGAATCAAAAATCAGAAACTAATCATGAATCAAAATCAGAGAAAAACAAGGAACAAATTCATATCATCCTTATCTATCCAAACAGTAACATAAAGAGGTGAGGAGCATATTTAACAAAAATAGAATTAATTTAAAAGAAACAGCACTTAGCTTTACTGCCGTTTTTTCCTTTTTCTGTTTTTCTTCTTTTTTTGTTTCTTTTCTTCTTTTCTTTTTCTTTGTTTTTCTTCATTTTCTTGAACTCTTCTTGAGAAGTTCTTGAAACCGGACTTGAACCTCGATTTTTCGGCGGCTTTTGGCTTATTTCTTCGTGTTACAACGTTTGGAATATTAAAAGGAAGAGAGGGTGTGAATTGTTTTGGCGGTTTTGGGGTAGCGCCGCCGTGGTGGTGGGTGGCGGCGCAATTAGGGTTCAACATTTGGAGGGGTTGCGGCGGGTTTTGGAGGAGATGGTTTATGGAAATGGGATGAGGAGGAGATGAGGAGTTGTTTGGTGTTGTTTTGGACGGAAAATATGGTCGGCCACCGCAGTGGGTGGCGGAACCCTAGCGGCGGCCACTGTTGAGAAGAAGAAAGAGTGTATTGGCTTTGGTCTGAAGGAGACAAAAGAGACACGAATGGATGTCTCTATATTTGTCTTAGGTATATTATGCTGATGATTTTATAGCCGTTGGATTAAAAGGGATTTACGGCTAAGATTGGGTAAAGGGAAACTGGTAGGGTCTTTGTTTAATTGGGCTGGGGCGTTGGCTAGGGGCGTTTGGGCTGTCCGTTTTGGGCCTGGAATTAAAGGCAAATTGGATTAATTGGCCCAATTATTGCTATTCTTCTTTTCTCTTGTTTTGTATTTTGCACTTATTCCTCCTTGTTTTTTTGTATTTTGTTGTATTTTAATTTTTTTTTTTGTATTTTCTGTATTTTTCCTACTTTGTAATTATTTGGAACTAATTAAAACTAACTAATTACCTTTTTTTTTGGCAATTTTCAATAAAAAGCAAACTAATGCTAATTTTTTTTTATTTTTCTTTAATTAGTTAAAATGAATTAATTTTCTAAAGATGCATATTTTTGTATTTTCATTTATCACACGCAAATAACACACAAACAATTAACACAAAATTCACACAAAATTATAGAAAATGATGAAAAATCATTTATTTTGAATTTTATAGGAATAACTCATATGTAGGGTAAAAATCACGTGCTCACAGTTGCCCCTCTTTGCTCGGGGACACGAAGAGTTTCCGTGCAAAGATAAGTGAGCAACTATGAACGATTTTTACCCGTTCGAGTATTCCATTGTGAAGCATTTTGAAAAGTTTTGATCGCACCATGCTTCAGAGGTTGCCTACATATCCTGGGCTAAACAGGAATTAGGTCAGTGTAGTTCGCGAAGGTCTGGTAGCTGGGACTACCAAGGACTGTGATCTCACTACTGTTGCTGTTGTTACTGCCGTCACTGCTGACTGACCCCTTATTACACCGTGGTAAAAATAAAAGAAGCTAGCCTAAGCTACGGCCTATGAATTACAAAAGAAAATCCTATCTATGTCTTCCAACTTGTTTTTGTATTTTCTTGATCTTGTGTCTTGTATTCATTCCAACGGTATTCTTGTTATTGCCTTCAAATTGCATATTCTCTTCAACGGCATTCTTGTTATTGCCTTGACTTGTATATTCTCTTTCACCGGCATTCTTGTTATTGCCTTGACTTGTTCAACTTCTTCAATATGAAATATTTCGTCCATTCTCCATGTGGACCCCTGCTTGGGACAAAATAAACAACCAAAGAAAGATTTTTTCTGCCCCAGTATGGTGACTGGGCACATCATGTTATTGAATGTCAGAATTTCATTTTTTCTTGTTTTTCTTTTTAAATGCAGACATGCAGGAAAATATTCCCTTGTTATACATGTGGGCGCCTGAACAGAAATTAAAGTGACAGAAAAGTATTCCCTTATTATCCAGGTGGGCGCCTAAACAGAAATTGAAAATGCATGAAAAGCAGTGCAGAAAAGTATTCCCTCGTTAGATAGGTGGGCGCCTGGACAGAAAATAAAAATGCATGAAACGCAGTGCAGAAAAGTATTCCCTCGTTAGATAGGTGGGCGCCTGGACAAAAATTAAAAATGCATGAAATGCAGTGCAAAAAAGTATTCCCTTGTTAGATAGGTGGCGCCTAGACAGAAATTAAAAATGCATGAAATGCAGTGCAGAAAAGTATTCCCTTGTTAGATAGGTGGGCGCCTGGACAGAAATTAAAAATGCATGAAATTGAAAAATTTTGTGTTACCTTGTGACTGAAGGTTATCTTAGGTGAAAAATTCATCAGACTAAGACATTTAATCTTAGGAAAAAGTTTCAATAGACTAAGATTTTGATTCTCACTGGACTATGTCCATTTCAATGTAATCTCAGGAGGATTATCCATCGGACTGAGTTTATGACTCCAGGAGATAACTCTTCGGACTGGGTCTATTCATTTGTATGGTCTGAGGAGGAATATCCATCGGACTGAGTTGATGACTTGAGGAGATAACTCTTCGGACTGGGTCTATTTATACTTTCCTTTCTTTTTAGGCTTTTTCCCTTTTCTTTTCAAATTATGCCTTCATTTTTTACATTATCCCTTTATCTTAGGTGAAAAATTCCTCAGACTAAGATTTCCATCTTAGGAGAAAGTTTCAACAGACTAAGATTCTTTCCTTTCATCTTAGGTGAAAAATTCATCAGACAAAGACTTCTATCTTGGGAGAAAGATTCAACATACTAAGATTTTATCCATTCATCTTAAATGAAAAATTCATCGGACTAAGACTTTTGTCTTAGGAGAAAGTTTCAACATACTAAGATTGTATCATTCTCCGATACTTGTTTATTTACCTTTCAACTTGAATTGTTCATCTTCGAAAACAATTGTATTCACCTTCATGCTCTTCGTATGACTATCCGATGACAGAAAATTTTTTCTGCCCCAGTTTGACAATATCTTTTGCTCCTATTTCAAAGCAAAGAAAACTCTGTCAGTTTAAAATGCAGTGGTTGGTTGTGGCCTTGAAATTTCCACTTGAATGCTTGGCCTGTTCACCGACTATTCTTTTCATTCTTTCTTTGTTCAAAACCCGCCTTCCTTACGGCATGTATGTTGTTCCTTTCTTGACGGATCCCACAAACTTCGATCTTGATTCCTTTGATGACTTTATTTGACAACCTTGGGTGTTTGTTGACTGACTCTTCCCTTTGTCAAAATATATACCTTTCTCTATTCAAACCCCATGTTTCCATTTATTATATTGTTCCCGAATTGGCTCTTTGCCGACCTTTGTGTCTTGCATGAACCCCAAACATTTTTATTGTTGCCCGCTCCATTGCACATGTTGCTCTTTTGGCTTAAAGCACTGGCCTTGTCTTTTCCTGACTTACGACAATTGTCGTGTTGGCCAAATCCCATCTTGTGCAATTGGAAAGCTTGGTGGCAAATTTTGAAATCATTTTTTTATTTGTTATGACCTGACCGACTCGATATGAGGGAGGGTAAAACAAGGTGTGAAGGATAGAGAAAAAGGAAGATACAATTCCTAACAAGAAACCTACAGAAGAATGACCTAGCGGATGTGAATACCGACTCTAGCGACCTTAACATGCACTTCAACCTTCTTTGTGTAGCAAATCTGATGTTCAACTCTTGTTGCAAGTTCTGCCGTGAAACCGGTCTTCAACACTTCATTTCTTTGATCTGATCCTTAGTCGACTTGTAGTGCTCATAGGGTTTTTACCATCAAGCCTCTCTCATTTGCTCTTTCTTTCTCTCGACTCACCGTCGCCTTACGGTGTATGTGCGGGTTTTCACCGATAAGACTCTCTCATTTTGATTTCTCTCATCTTGGAGTCTCGTGGTGGTTTTCATCATCTTGAATTCTTCATTCTCCTTTGTTCGTATTGGAGTGTTTCCCCTGATGTGATTTACCTTTATTCGCTTGACTCGGCATTTCTTGAAGATTGATCGGAAGGTCTTCCTTTGGACCGTAATGTAGGCTTTTGGATGGGATATAGAAAAATGGATATAAAGGATCAAAAATATTTCATCGTGGGTTAAAATTATAACTTTCGGAATCTTATTTATTCAACAACCATAACTTCTGTCCCAATTTCCTTCTTGGGGGATTTTTTTTTTTTTTTCCTTTATTGTGACTGAACCTCAGTGAGGCTGCCTACGTACCCTTTCGGGATCAAGTCAAATGTAGTTCGGATCGTAAGATCGCTTCCTTGTTGCGATTTGAATTCTCCCGATTTTTTTTTTTGCATTCTTTCTTTCTTTTCTTTTCTTTTCTTTTCTTTTCTTTTCTCTTTTCTTTTCTCTTTTTTTTCTCTTTTTTTCTTTCTTTTCTTTTCTTTTGTTTCTCCGTTTGATTTCCCCGCCCAATCCTCAATTTTTGTTGTTGATTCCGAAAGAGGGATATGACAGAAAATATAATATGGCTCAAAGGGGTAGCAATGGACGAAGTGTTTGGATAGCCGAACGAAATGCCTTCGTCATTCCAATCTTCAAAACCTACCAAGTACAAACTACACGGTTAAACACCTTTGATTGATTCACATTTTTGCCTTCTGTATTTGACGATTCTTAGTGCCTTTGGGCAACAATCTCGATACCACGAATGGTTCCTTTAGCATTAGGGTACTTTTGCCTTTGGCTTTAAACCGATGAAGCATGATGTATTTCCACGGCGTTTCTTTTCATTCTGCTTTCCCCCAGTTTTCACTTGATTCCGGCTTCATAGTATTCCAATATGTTTTTATTTCTTCCGAGTATCATTACATCTTCAACATCGTTTCATTGCTAAATTGACATTTAAAATCAGGCTGAGAATTATGTGCATGTCATGTTGCTAAAATCAGTATGAGAAAAATTGTACAGTGATTAGAAATGGAATGACTAGAAATATTGGGAAACCGAGAGTTGTATTAAACTGATGGGTTGAAACACCAAGACGAACAACCAAACGAACAGACTAGATTAGAATTACAAACCTAGACGGCACTAAACAAATTTATTACTAAACAAAGCAAAGTGGAAAGATAGAAGGGTTTTGACTCTCAAGACAACATCCGAATTACAACCCTGAAATAACCCGGGCAAAAGAGATGACACCAAAATAAACCACCAAAACTCCAAAAGATGGAGCACCTTCCCAATTGACAAGCATGGCATCTTAGCCACTGAATTCTTCAATAATGTTGCCAAGATCACTTTCAATTTCAATATCTTCAGTTGACAATTTCCCAAGAAGATTCTCCTCACTTGCGTCACCGGGCATCATTCCCACAAAATGTGCAACGCTATGTGCAGGTAAAGGATTTTGTGCAATGTTTTGGATGCCACTGTCTTGGACCGCAATTATTCCTTCCTGAATCATTCTTTCTATCTCTCTTTTCAAATCCCAAAAACTTTCAACATCGTGCCCTAGAGCATTAGAGTGGTATTCACACCTTTTAGATGAGTCAAAGCTTCTCACACGTCGATCCACCCAATTTGGAGGAATGGGTGCAATCATGCCATGTTGTTTTAATTTCTCAAACAAGCTTGCATAAGACTCTTCTATTGGTGTAAAATTATCTTTCAACTTATGTTCCTTCCCATACCCCTGGCTTGGATGTGGGTTATAAGGTACTTGAAAATTTTGCGGAGGCTGGTAGAGATTTTGTGATGTTCGGGCTCGCTTTCTTGGGTGTTTTGAGGGTTGAGCAACACACTGGATCGGATCAACAAAGTATGGAGGGTTCTGAGGCGGGTTGTAATTCTTAATGGGATCCTGGAAAACCTGATGAGGTTGCATATACCTTCGAGATGTTCTCATAGGACCTCTTCTCGACCCTGATATCATCATGATTTCTTCATCACTCCCATTCATATCATTAAATTCACTTGGGACATCCTGAGCCATATCTTTGAGAGCTGCTTGACCTATAATTTTGCCGGTCTTAAGACCGTCCTCCACCATTTCTCCCATTTTGATTATTTCTTCAAAGGATTGACCAACTGCAGATATCATGTTTTGAAAGT
The DNA here is from genome assembly GCA_032618575.1 of Nicotiana noctiflora. Classification (NCBI taxonomy): domain Eukaryota; kingdom Viridiplantae; phylum Streptophyta; class Magnoliopsida; order Solanales; family Solanaceae; genus Nicotiana; species Nicotiana noctiflora. Next base: position 129,384 of record JASVEL010006920.1, read on the forward strand.
AATCCGGCTCTTGAGCCTGAAGAAAAACAGTGGCCAACTCGTGATCATTCATGGGTGGCTTAGCTCTAGATGCCTGCTCTCTCCATTTGATAGCATATTCCCTGAAACTTTCAGTTGGTTTCTTTTTCAGTTTAGAAAGGGAAATGCGGTTTGGGATGACGTCGATATTGTATTGAAACTGTTTGATGGAGGCCCGTGCCAAATCATCCCAGACGTACCAACCAGATGCGTCTTGATCCCAAAACCATTCAGATGCTACTCCCGAGAGGCTTTCCCCAGCAGAGTCGCCAGAGCTGTCACACCTCCTTTTTTCACACAACGTAAATGTGTCGATGTTTACTACTACACCTCGGGAAGAGATATAATAATAATCAGAGAAGGAGTTTTTCCACTTAAAGGATAGTCGGAACGGGATCAATTTATTTAATTTTTTAGAGTCGCCACTTGGGAAAATAATAGTGTCCCAAGTCACCGGTTTAATCCCGAACCGAGAAAATTTATGACTCTGTAATACAGTCTGCGAAACTAGAAACCTGGATAAGGAATTCTGTTAACGCGGGAGATGGTGTTAGGCACTCCCGGATTCCGTGGTTTTAGCACGGTCGCTCAACTGCAATTTTTGCTTTTATCTGATTTCTTTATGTATTTTAATTATGTGCTTCTAATGTTCCGCTTTTCCCTTTTAGAAGAATTGCGACGTCACGAGAAACACATTTCAAGTCACACCGCAACCAGTACGCCTGTGACTTTAATGCGTTTCAGTTTCGCCGAGAGTAAGATTTGGGTCACATAAATGCACACCCATAATTAGGAAAGTATCTTATTAAAGTCGTGCCTAAAGATTCTACGTCTTTGTTAGCTTTGGGAAAGACCGTGAAATTTACTAAACGGTTCTTCCGAGTCTAATTTTTATAACAATTAATTTGAGGGCCCCGCAAATTGTGTACTAATTGTGGCGAGGCTCATCTCATTTTATTTAATATCTAAAATGACTAGATTTTCTATTGTTTTATTTTTTGTATCAAAAGGAAAGAAAATCCTAATTAATTGTTATTAAGAAAATTACCTTAGTCTATCAATTTAAACATAAATGGGCCTAATACCATTTCAGCCGTAGGTCCAATGAAACCCAATTCATAACATGTCCTGGAAAATTTTATTTTAAATACTGGGCCTGAGACAGGCCCAAATGGAAAAATGCAAAGGCTGGCCATATGGAATTTACAGTGAGTCACGCTAGGAGTTTATAATGAAGCATTGCATCATCATTTTCGTTCGAATAAATTAAACTTATTAAATATCAAAATCCTTATTAGGCTAGCAACTGGAATTCGCAGTACTAATACACATGAGTTTTTTTTATCAAAACAGTTGAAATTATTATCAAATTAACACTAACTGGCAGATTTTAACTGATATACTAATTAGCTAACTAAATTAACAGATTTTACTAAACTAACAATTTTTCATAGTTGTATCTAATTTACCAGCAGGTGTTAATCTCTAACCTTTAGTCATATCTTTACATCCCTGTGAATATAATTCTAAGACCTATGCAGCAAAAACGTGTGCCAAAAAATAGTTGAACCTTAATTCTAAACAAAAGCCTACCAGAGATTAACTCCCTATCACAGTTTAAAGATATAGTTCAATATTTAAACATTACAACACCTAACAATCAATTCTGAAGAAATGGCATTAATTACAGTCCAATTTTACTATACTGATTAACACACTGCAGATTTACAATACACAATAAATATTTCTTGAACGCAATAGCGCAGTAAACTCAGCCAAAGAACAGTCCGAATGAATCAAACAAGACTATTCAATAAATGCTTCTCCAATTGATTTTCCAAGTCAAGTTTTCATTGATCCTCCATAATATATATACATGATTGAAGAGAGTACCTGAAAATCGAATAGATCTATTAGATCTAACTAACAACAGCAGCAACACAAATGATTCAGCAGCAATAAACTATCACAGCAACAGCAATTGGTGATCAACGGCAGCAATTGAACCAAAATAATTAACCCAGAAGATGATTTTCAGAATTCCAAAGTTGTTTCAAAACCCAATTTCACATTCAAATTATTCTTCACTGATTCGTAACAGATTATTTTATTGTTTTTGAATTTTTGGAATGAATTTGAAGGTAAAATAGAAGAAAAAATGAATCTGAAATATTAATTTCAGATCTGGAATTTAACAAATATTTTTTTGGGATTTTTTAGGATTCGCTAAAATTCTAAAAGAGACTCTAAAAATCAGAAGGAACCCCCCATTCATTATGCTGAAAATGCCTATTTATAGACCCAAAAGAGAAATCTGAATTTTATTAAAAACCCATCAATTCTTAGCTTGTTGCACAAGTTAGTGCAATTATTTTATTGAACGTTACACTAAAAACCCTTCTAGAATACTCTACCATGTTCCATTTCCTTTGGAATTCCTATTGTGTCCTCATTTCCTTTTATTATTCACTAAGATACCTTTGTTATGCCCAAATTGCCCTAAAAGCTCTATATTTATAACAACTATGCCAATTCCCTTTACAATTGTACCCCTTCTTCTTTTAAACTTATTACAATTTTACCAATTTCTATTCCCCATTTACCCCTACTTCTTAATAGTTATTACATTCCTAAATTCTGTATTTTATCCTTATTTTTAACCAATTTTCAGACTTGCATTTATCAAATAGCCACAATTAAGTGACTATTGTTCAATTAACCAATTAACCCCTTTAACTTTCAAAATTCAGAATTAATTCAATAACTAAATTCACATTACATTCATAACCAACCCTAGGCAGTCTTACAAACATAGCCACTTTTGTTCAATTATTCAATTAACAAGACTCGGGGGAACAATTTGATAGATGGTGAGTCTCATCAATCGAAATAACTAACCGAAATTGAATCTATCAAGTAATCATCTTAGGTTGCTACGGATCGTGTGATGTCAACTATCGACTTAATTGAATCTATGATAGTCTAAAAGTGAATCTTATAATCGAACTAATTTCTAATTTTCAGCTATAACCAATCGACCATATTGCACAACTAATAGTAGAACTACTAGATAACCATGTCAACAAGTATAAAACAGAATTTGGAAGAAAAAATCATAATTAAACAAAAACAGAAATCAGTATCAATCTCAGAACAAAAATGAAATTTTATAGCAAAATTAACACACAATTAATCAACCAATAGTCGGATGAATTTAAGAAGGACAAATCGCAGAATCAATTATTAAAATCACTTAGTCTCAATCAATTAACAAAAATCAGAAATAGGCTACTTCCCTAAAATCTACAAATCTAAAAAATTAACAGAAATTATCGGTTTAAAAAAAAAATCTAAAAATTACCAGAAATTATTATTTTAATTAGAAATCTAAAATAAAAAATCTGGAAATCTAAAAAAAAATTGTTAAAACACACTAATAAAAAAAATCAGAAGTTAATAGAAATCTAACAAAAATCAAACAACACTAATGAAAAATCAAAATTGACAGAAAATCTAACAATCTAAATCAAAAATCTAACAAAAATCTAAAATTGTTAAAACTATTCAGAAACTAACAAGAAATAGAATCAAAAATCAGAAACTAATCATGAATCAAAATCAGAGAAAAACAAGGAACAAATTCATATCATTCTTATCTATCCAAAGAGTAACAGAAAGAGGCGAGAAGCATATTTAACAAAAAATAAATTAATTTAAAAGAAAGTGCACTTAGCTTTACTGGCGTTTTTTCCTTTTTCTGTTTTTCTTCTTTTTTTGTTTCTTTTCTTCTTTTCTTTTTCTTTGTTTTTCTTCATTTTCTTGAACCCTTCTTGAGAAGTTCTTGAAACCGGACTTGAACCTCGATTTTCCGGCGGCTTTTGGCTTATTTCTTCGTGTTACAGCGTTTGGAATATTAAATGGAAGAGAGGGTGTGAATTTTTGGAGGTTTTGTGGTGGCACTGCGATGGTGGTGGGTGGCGGCACGATTAGGGTTCAACATTTGGAGGGGTTGCGGCGGGTTTTGGAGGAGATGGTTTATGAAAATGGGATGAGGAGGTGATGAGGAGTTGTTTAGTGTTGGTTTGGACGGAAAATATGGCCGGCCGCCTCCGTGGGTGGCGGAACCCTAGCGGCAGCCACTGTTGAGAAGAAGAAAAAGTGTATCGGCTTTGGTCTGAAGGAGACAAAAGAGACACGAATGGATGTCTCTATATTTGTCTTAGGTATATTATGCTGATGATTTTGTAGCCGTTGGATTAAAAGGGATTTACGGCTGAGATTGGTAAAGGGAAACCGGGTAGGGTCTTTGTTTAATTGGGCTGGGGCGTTGGCTAGGGGCGTTTGGGCTGTCCGTTTTGGGCCTGGAATTAAAGGCAAATTGGATTAATTGGCCCAATTATTGCTATTCTTCTTTTCTCTTGTTTTGTATTTTGCACTTATTCCTCCTTTTTTTTTGTATTTTGTTGTATTTTAATTTTTTTTTTTGTATTTTCTGTATTTTTCCTACTTTGTAATTATTTGGAACTAATTAAAACTAACTAATTACCTTTTTTTGGCAATTTTCAATAAAAAGCAAACTAATGCTAATTTTTTTTTTATTTTTCTTTAATTAGTTAAAAATGAATTAATTTTCTAAAGATGCAAATTTTTGTATTTTCATTTATCACACGCAAATAACACACAAACAATTAACACAAAATTCACACAAAATTATAAAAAATGATGAAAAATCATTTATTTTGAATTTTATAGGAATAACTTATATGTAGGGTAAAAATCACGTGCTCGCTCCAATAGAGAAGAATGAGTGACCGTGCAAGCCAACACTCTACTAGGCTCAGAATGTCTATTCTCACGAATCGATTGGCTAAGGCCTGGACATCTAGAGCAAATGGTCTTTGGTTGACCGGAATATAAGCGAGACTACCCATGCCGGCAGACTTTCTACTCAACGCATCGGACACTACATTAGCCTTACCTGGGTGATATAAGATAGTAACATCGTAATCTTTCAGCAACTCTAACCATCTCCTCTGCCACACATTTAAGTCCTTCTCCTTGAACAAGTACTGAAGACTCTTGTGATACGTGTATACCTCACACGCCACACCATATAGATAATGTCTCCAAATTTTCAAGGCATGAACAACCGCCGCCAACTCTAGGTCATGAACCAGATAATTCTTCTCATGGATTTTCAATAGTCTCGAATCATATGCAATAACTTTGCCATCCTGCATCAATACCGCTCCAACCCCGGTACAGGAATCATCCAATAGACTATGTAAGGCCTTGAACACTCGGTTCATCAACTCCATAAATGTTGTTGGGGCATTGGTCAACCCAAAAGACATGACTAAGAACTTGTAGTGCCCATACCGAGTGCGAAAAGCTGTCTTAGGAATACCAGACACCCTAATCTTCAGCTGATGGTAGCCAGACCTCAAGTCTATCTATGAGAACAGCCTTGCTCCCTGGGGCAGGTCAAACAAATCACAATCATCGGTAGTGGATACTTATTCTTTATCGTCACTTTGTTTAATTGTCGGTAATCAATACACATCTACTTCGAACTATCATTCTTCTACACGAATAACACCAGTGAACCCCAAAGAGAAATACTAGGCATGATAAAGCTCTTCTGTATCAAGTCTTGCAACTATTCTTTTAACTCATTTAACTCTGGCTGGGCCATGCGATACGACGTAATAGAATAGGGTGAGTGCCCGGTGCCAGATCAATACAGAAGTCAATATCCCTGTCGAGTGGCATAACCGGCAGGTCTGAAGGAAAAACCTCGGGAAACTCCCGTACAATAGGAACCGAGTAAATAGATGGAACCACTACGTTATCGCGAACATACGCCAACTAAGCTAAACACCCCTTCTCAACCACGCGTCGAGCCTTAACGTATGAAATAACATTACGGGTGGCATGACCTGGGGTCCCTTTCCACTCTAGTAGGGGTAATTCTTGCAAAGCCAAGGTCACGGTCTTGGCGTGACATCTAGGATAGCATGATATGGGGATAACCAATCCATCCCCAATATAACATCAAAGTCCACCATATCTAATAGTAATAAATCAATACGGGTCTCAAGACCCTCAAACACAACCACGCACGAACGATGCACCCTGTCGACTACTATGGAGTCACCCACTAGTGTTGACACATAAACAGGAATGTCCAAGGCTTAACTAGACACGGCCAGGCGTGGTGCAAAGTAGGAAGACACATATGAATATGTAGACCCAGGGTCAAATAGTACTAAAGCATCTCTATCGCAAACCAGAATGGTACCTGTAATCAGAGTATCGGACGCCTTCACCTCTGGCCTGGCTAGCAAAGCAAAAAATTGGGGATCAGCACCACCTCCCTAAACTATGTCTCTGGGATGATCATCCACCGGCTGACCTCTACCTCTGGGGGGGACGGCCTCCACCTCTACAGTCTCGACCTCCACCTCTATGATTCCTACCCTCACCCATGGCTCGCTGGGCAGGGTGTGGGTCAGCTGGGGCCTAAATCATGGGACGAGGAACCTGCTGCTGAGAACCGCCCGATGCTCGAGGGAAAAACCTGACAATGTGACCGGGGTCACCATAACTATAAAAAGACCTCGGTTGTTGCGACTGTTGACCTTGACGACCCGAATGACCTCCAAGAACACTCTGAAGAGGCTGAGCACTGATGGCTATTAATCTGAATACTGCTCACGAAAACCACGATCACCTGAATCACCATGTGAAACCTCAAGGGCTAACTGAAAAGTCCTGGAAGGCTGGCCCTGTCATAAGAATCCCTACCTCCAGATGAGGCACCACTGAATCTTCCAGAATGATAAGGCCTCTTGTCAGACACATGACCACCTCCCCGAGTAAGGGCCATCTCAACTCTACAGGCCCTTGAAATGATATGTCACTACCAACTCCCATAGCCATCTAAAGACGGATCGGCTGAATCAATTTATCAATGAACCTATGGACCCCTGAAAGAAATATAACAACCGTATGTTTCGAAAAATTGAGATTACAATATAAATGAAAAGCATAAGAAGAGACACAGGGCCTGCGGACGCCTGCAAGCCACCTCGGTCTCGTAGTAATTAAATCCTACTATCGAACTACTGCTGCTGCTCATAACTTGGACCTGTACAAAAACGTACAAAAGTGTAGTATCAGCACAACCGACCCATGTGCTGGTAAGTGCCCAACCTATCCCAGCGAAGTAGTGATAAGGCTAGGATCAGACACTCACATAAACTTGTGCAGTTCTATCTACATATGTACCACAAAATAGCAGAAATACTTAACTAAACAAATAAAAATGGAGGGAACATGCTATGGGGATCACAATTGAATACATATAATTCATCCGTGTAATTTGAAACAGAGCACAACAATAACTATCACAAAATAAGAAATTTAATAGTTTCACGGAATCACCCTTCGTGCTTTTACTCTCCTTCTCACTCAAACAATCATATAAAAATGCACGGTATCATCCTTCGTGCTTTTCCTCACATAACTCTCATTTCATGGCACGGAATGACCCGTCGTACAAATATAATCAAATCAGAGCACGGAATGTACCTTCGTGCGTAAATAGTCACAACATAGCACGAAATGACCCTTCGTGCAATTATAATCGAAAATAGCACGAAACGACCCTTCGTGCAGTATCACTCTTCCTCACCCCAAACAGTAGTCACAACCAAACAGACAGGAAGAATAAATAAATAACAAGTACTATCCCGACAAAGGAGTAACAACAATAACAATAAGGCTCCGGCAAGGGAAAAATAATTAACTTTCAAAATCCGGCAATGGTTCAGTAATTTAACCACCCTGGCAAGGGATTAATCATAATTCCTTTCAATACTTTCAACTTCAATTCAATAATCATTTGGGTCAACGCTCCAAAATATCAATGTTTCACCATTTATTCTCGAACACTTCACACTTGTAGCAAATCATACTCTTAGCTTAGGAGAGTTTCACATTAATTCAAGATATGTACAATAATGACTCACGGTCATGCTAGACTCCGGTATATAGACACTCGTCGCCACGCCTATACATCGCACTCGATCATTTATCAATTAGCAATTTATTATACTCTAATCCTATTCCCTTAAGCTATGATAGATCAAACACTTACCTCAAAGCCTTGAAGTCCGCTTAAACTTCAACTATTTCTTTACCTCGTAATTCAACCTCCAATTCGCTCGAATCTAATCATAATTTATTCAATTACTTTAATAAACACTATTGAACTAGTTTGAATGCATAAAAATAGTGTTCCCAAAGTTTTACTCATAAATTCCCAAAATGCCTCAGGCCCACGTGGTCAAAACTCGGGGTTCGAACCAAAATCCGGTTACCCATTCCCGCAAGAGTTCAAATATATAATTTATTTTGAAATAGGACCTCGAATCGAGTTCCAACTCACTAATTTACAGAAAATGTAGGTTCTAACCAAAAACCCCAATTTCACCCATAAAAATCCTTGATTTCAAATGGAAAATATGTTTAATGATGTTAAAAGTTAAAAGAATTGAGTGAAAATCAACTTACAAGTGATTTGAGATGAAGTTGCTCTTGAAAAATCGCCAATGGGGTTTGAGTTTTGAAAGAATGGTGAAAAGTGGGTTTAAATTCGTATAAGTATAAAAGTGCACAGGTGCGGATATTTGATTTGCGAACATAGGTTCGCAATTGCGAACATGACAAGCCTGGCCCAGCCTTCGCATTTGCGAAGAATAGATCGCTTTTGCGATCCGGGCAATATCGCATTTGCGACCTTGGGCGTCGCATATGCGACCCCTGCCCACTATGCCAGGCTTCGCATTTGCGAAGCGATTCATTGCATTTGCGGTCCCGTCCAGCTTTCCCCTGCTTTGCATTTGCGATGGGACTTCGCAATTGCGAAGTCACATTTGCAAAATATTTCTTCGCAATTGCGAAGATACCAGCTGGGGAAAAATACCAGTTGTGTGTAAATTTCAAAATGCTCTCGTGACCTATCCAAAATGCACACGAGCCCTCGGGGCTCCAAACCAAACATGCACACACCCTCAAAAATATCATACAAACACGCCCGCGTGATCTTATCACCAAGATAACATCGTTTTCATAGAATCAAACCTTATAACTCATGATTTTCTTTTTGAACTTCATAAACTTCCAAACTAGGAACTCATAGTCCAAAACACGTCAAACGACGTGTGATTTCGATCAAACTTTACAGGAAGCTTTTAAACAATATATAAGACTTGTACTGGGTTTCAGAACCAAAATACAAGCCCGATACCATAGTCTTTTAACCAATTTTTATTTTTCTTTTCCGTAATAATTTCAGAAAAATAATTTAACAGAAACTTTTACTTAGGTTCTAGACCTCAAATTTCACCTCTGGGCACATGCCCGAGTCCCATATTTTTCTAGGGACATTCCAGGACAGTCCGATCTCGGGTCTGGGTTTGTTTACCAAAAATGTTAACCAAATTCAACTATAATCATATTAATATCAAAATTCTTTAAATTTTTCACAGAATTCACGTATTTCAACATAAAAAAATTTTGGCTACGCGCTCGGACTGCGCACGCAAATAGAGGAAATATAAAATGAAGTTTTCAAGGCATCGGAAGCACGAAACAGATGAGAAAAATAGGTGATGACCCTTTGGATCATCACACCCGGGAGCTCGTTTGATATTGATATGAGAATTGGACTATGGGACGATATCCCGGGAGATCCATTGGACAGTTTAGGAGAGGGATACAGGACGGTATCTTGGGAGTCCCCCGTTGGTATTATGAAATTTAGCTATGTTTACTATGTGTTTCTGCTCTATCTTTGTAGTTATTATTATTTCGTTGATTTGCCTTATTGCACTGTTGCGTTTATTATATTTGTCAGATTTCTACACTGTTAATTATTGCTATTGTATTATATTTTTGCCTTTGTAGGGCCCTGGCCTTTTCTCGCTACTACCCAACTGAGGTTAGGCTTGGCATTTACTAAGCACCATTGTGGTGTACTCATGCACTTCTTGCGAATGTTTTTCATGTGCAGATCATTCAGGTGCCTCCACCCAGGCGCATTATCAGTGAGGCAGGAGGATCATCAGAGACTTCGAGGTAGTTCTGCTGCGTCCGCAAACTGACGAGTCTCCTTCTTACTCTACCTTTTGTATCTAGTTCTCTCTCTTTCAGTTGTTAGAATATTCCGGATGTTTTAGAGCCATACTGTACTTTTCTATAGCCTGTATTGCCCGTGAGTTTCCAGGTCTTTGGGTATTCTAGTAGACTTGTGTTATTGAGTTGTACATGTCGAGTGGCATTCATTACAGTTTTCTTTCAGTCATTTAATTTGGTTTATTATGTTTTTCCGCAATTATTACATTTTTCTACTATACTTGACTTACGTGGTCATGAGGACTAGGTGCTATCACGATATGTTCACGATCGGTGAACTAGGATCGTGACAGTTTAATCATCTGACAATAATGTTTCGTTGATGCACGCTTTTAAGGTTAACCGAATTTAGTAATTAAACATAAAAATCAATATGATACCTAAATAATAATGATCACTTCACATCCGAAAAGATATAATAATTTAATAGATCTTAACATATGATATGAGTATGGAAGAATAAAGAAATTGACGCATTTTAGTAATACTTGATGAGAAAGTGATAATGCAACTCATAATTTAAGGTTAATAAATATGGAGCACTTCATATACTATTAAATATTATATCCGGCAAGAGAATCCCAAATTTTTAGATATTTTCATATATATATATATATATATATATATATATATATATATATATATATATATATATATATATATATATATATATATATGTCGGGCGTTGTAAATGTTATTTATTCAATACAAAACCAAATCAAACCAAACCTAGTCGGGGTTTTTAACCGATTTGGTTTGATATTTTGGTTTTGTGCGGTTTTTCGGTTCGATTTGTACACCCTTGAATTTGATATTAACATGCTCCCCTCCATTTTAACTATTTAATTTCAGTATTCTTTCCTTTTATATATATATATATATATATATATATATATATATATATATATATATATATATATATATATATATATATATATATATATATATAGGGAGCAGGAGGATTTTAAAGTTTAGGGCCAGCCGATTAAATTAACGAAATAGTTTAAAAAATTTCTAAAGAAGAATATGACAAACTAAAATTTTAAATTGGGTAAGACCGAAAGCAAAATATTGGAGTCAAAAAGCTTAACTAAACAAACTTTTCATGACTATAATAAAACTGAAGAAACAAGAATTTCCATCATTATGTCTTAGATATATTTAAATTGATCATCACTTTTTACATATAAGATATAATTGTAACTTTATAAAAGTGTATCTTTATGTCAATTACTGATGTGAGGCATAGAAAGTAGCTTTCAATTTCTCAGAGGTGGATACTATTGTTTTAAAGCCACTGGGGACATCATTATGATATCTTATCATTTTATTTTGGCCCTTTAAAAATCCTTTTCTCTGCAAGAAAATCTACACTTTAGTGTTCTTTATATTAATTCTAAGATAAATGTAACCATCAGGATCAGGATATAGTCATAAGAGCTGGATATATTTTACTATTTTGTATTGTTAGTGCGTGATTCGCTGTATTCTTTGTGGTCCGTGTTGTATTCTGTATATGTTTGTATATTGTAAATAATATAATAACATTATGGAATTTATGTAGATTAACTTACATGTCTAATTTGAATTATCACAAATATTCGCTATTTATTCATAAAATAGTACATTTGAATTTGTTACGTGTTTTATAGACAAACGATTGATTTGATACCTAAATAACAAATAAATTAAATAGAAATACAAGACTTAGCGTTGAAATCGAGATAAATAGCAGATAGTATGGCTTCCGAAGGCAGCAATAAGAGCAATTTTAGACAGAAAATAAAATATTATTTAGCTTGGGAATGGTGTATTGCATAAGTTTTGCCAGAAATTTTTGTGTCTTACAATGGTTGTTGAAGTCACTATTTATAGCTATACCTAGGGAACAACGTACTATAATGAAACCCCTCTTAAATGATAATAATGGGGGCCATTGATGAATATGTAATGGAAGACCATGAATGCCAAAATTCTCTACAATGATTGTGTATTTAATAATGAGGAGTATTCTTCATTAAATATCATTCGGTGACAAACATTCATCTGCTTCCGTTGACTGCGTTCCCTTCGGCATATATCCGGTGCTAATTGAAGATGTTGTCTTCAGTCTTAGTTTTCACTCGCTTTGTCTGCCTTCGGTTCCAGCGTCACGCTATAATTCGAGCATTTAATAAAAAATGATTTTACCCTATATAGATAGTCCCCCTGCTTTTCAGTGATACATTAAGTTGGTGAAGATTCCCTTCTTGGCGGAAAATTTTCTGAACCATTCTAAAAACTCTCTAACACATGATAAGACGTACATCTCCTTGCATTTAATACCTCAAACACGTATTATTACACGATTTAGTAATATTTTTGTCGGTTCTCCAAGTAATCATGGCCACAATTTTAGCCGCATATTCCTTTACTTATACGCTTCGTTATTCTTCTTTCACTTCTCACAATTTCATAAGCTTTATTAAATCCTTTACACTTTACTTCCTTTTGCTTTCATCTATCTTCGTGCTTCTGCAAAAAAATTAGCATCTCCTTCTCGCTATGGCTTCTTACACTAATTCTTCCAAGAACTTCGGTCTTCTCTTCATTGGGGGGTCTGAGGAGGAGCATAGATAAAGAGGTCGACGTTGATGCTGATCCTCCCACGATGAGCACCATTATCCCCAAACATATGACATTGCCAAGGACTGCGAAGAAAAGTTCTCTACTTCAAAGCCTCGAACTTGAGATGTTGGAAAATATCCTTCCTCTATTCGTCCTTCCAGTATTGCTGCGATTGCCATGCCCTAAATATTATTGCTCCTGACATGAAGGAGTGAGTGAAATTCACTAAGAGGTATTTTATGTATGTTACGCCTATCCCTTTACTTTGGGTTAGCTTTCTTTGAGTGGGGGCTTGACCTCGTGGTTTTGGAACTGTGCCACAGTACCAAGTATGTTTTGCACGGGTGGGCCCTTCCGTATGGTGAAGGGTGGCTTGTTTACAGTGGTTGTGCTTGGAAACGAAGGAGCCCCTTACCATTGCTTATATGATGAACCTCTACTCCCCTTAAATCGTCTGTACTTTAGCAAGTACAGCCACCGTGCTTTGCTTACCAGCATGGACGATGAAAATGACCGTGGATTGATGGAATGGTTTGTCTTTTCCACCGAGGATATCAGCTCGGCAACAGCTCCATCCTTCCCTAAATCGTGGACTCGTTCACGTAAATTTGAAGTCTATATTTTTTTCCTTCTGAAAATAGGCTGATTTATATCATTTTAACACTTTTTCATAAATTATTTCAACAACTCAGTGGATACCTCCATGGGTTGAAGGCCCTGACAGGTGGGTTTAGAAGATTCTGGACATCACTATGCCAGAGACCTACAAGTGGAAGGAGTTGGACTTCAAATACGAGTGGCGGGCCAAGAATCACGGTAAACTGACTCTTCAATCGTTTCGCCTTTTATATATCAGAAAACCCACTAATCCTACCTTTTCATTTGATTCAGGTCTCCCTCTGGGTTCTGTTTCCATCCCCAAGGAAGATGTTTTGGTCGACCCTATATAGGATGCAAGGTTAATATAAGAGGCTCTTACCCGAACTGGTACCGGTGCATGTGCTTCTTCTCGGATTCCACGACCAAAGAACGAGAAACCAAAAAGGTGTATTCTTCTTCGGCCGAGGGTAAAAGTAAGAAAGTGAAGAAAGCTGTGCTCAAACCCACCATAGTCATTGAGGTTATTGACAATCATGTGGAAGCTAGTGATGAAGAGGTTTCCCTAGAAAGGAGAAAACGATCTTCATCAGTTCAACAGAATGCTCAATTTGGACAGCTTAGAACCCCAACCGAGGGCGAGATTTTTTAAGAAGTGGATTTGGTGGAGAATCTTGATTCTTCCTTTTTAGTCCCTATTGCTTCTTATAATTCTATAAGGTCTGATACTAGGTGTCTTCTGCCGTCGGTTGATGAGAAACCAACAAATAACACTGCCCTTGCCTCAATTTCTTCTCAACCTTCAACGACATCAGCTTCATCTCCCTCCATGCTGGCCATATATTCATCACCAACAACTACTACATCTCTCCCATCGGTCGTGGACGCCTAAGAGGGGGATATCTCTCTTACCCAGTCCCCTCACCACGGGAATTTGGGGCACAACTACTCGCCCCCTTATGCAAATCCCAAGAGGAGGAGGAATGGCTCCCTCTTAGTGTCCGCGGATACCATTTACTGTCTAGGCTAGTGGAACTAACCAATGATATGATGTTGCTAGCTTCAGAGTAAAATAAGAAGAAAATACACTCTCTTTCGGGAGAATGTATGATAAATAATGTTATGCACAATGCAGCACTTGTATTGCACTAGTATTGCACTTATTCTTTTTCCTGCTTGTTTTTTCTTGACTTGTTATGATAGGGTTTCTAACTTTGGTATTTGCTTCGCATTCCAACTTCCTTGATTTCAAAGGCCTCTAGAAACCGATCCTCGACAAAAAAGGAATCAAGTCCGACCGAGATCAACTATTGGCCGATAAGAATTAACTTGTTGCGCCCCATCCCTGCTAGAGGCGAATGCCATTGGGGCGAGTGATCTTGAGGCCCTGCTACATCTTAGCGAGTAGGAAGTAGTGGCCTTTATTCAAAAAGCTTCTCAATGAAATGTTCAATTTCAAAAAGCTAAGTCTAAGTGGTCTGAAATTCAAGATGTGATGCTTGTTGTTACTGTGTGTGAGTTGCCTCCATTGAGAGAGTAAATAATTTGGAGGCAGCTTTGAACTCCAAAGATGAAGAAGCTACGACTGTCGAAGAGAATTGTACTTAGATTGAGCATAGGTATATGAAGATAATGAATTACAATAAGGTTCATATATCCACAATCTTTGATATTTGATCTCAATCTTAGCCTTAGATCCAACCAGGATGGCCTTTTCACCGAGGTTGATAGGCTCAAAGCGAAACTTCAACACCAAGGGGATTCTTTCATTATTGAAAAAACATATTCTATGTACCACTTGAGGAGGAAACCCTTGGAAGAGACCAAAACGGGCATTATTGATATCGATGATAAGATTGCCAAGGCCCGAACGCTGGAGTTAGTTGCCCGTGAATGCAATGAAATAGATTCTTCTAGTTCTGGTTACGAGTCCTCAAGAACGAAGGAATAACTTGAAAATAATGATGGTGAGGGTTAAGGCCATGTACCAGCAGTAGATCTGCCTACTTCTCCTGGGGGCGTAGATGATTCTCTTCCCTCGAATTATGGTTGTGACATAGCTTAGCCTTTTTTTCTTTCTTTTCCTTTGTTGTTTTTCATTTTTGTACTTTTACATTTTGGCACGTTTAATAAATAAAAGTACTTTTTATTTAAGCATTCTGCAATTTTTGCATCAAACTAAGAAAGGATTCGGGCGTATTTCCCCCCGATAACATTTGGGTCCTGGGCGTAATATCTTCCACAACCAACCCTTTACTATGAGGGTTTATAAGAGAGGGTCCTCTTATGTATACGGTATTTTTGAAGAGGATGTCCTATATTCATTTCGGTATTTACTTAGTTAACTTTCAAATGATAAAATCAATTCATTGTTTCGACAAGAAACAAGAGAAAAATAAAAGGACTCCATTTTACTCCTTCCATAAAGTACATAAGCAATCTAATGCTGAAAGAAACGAAATTGCCAATATATGTGGCTATTCTGTACAAATTGTTTCTATGGGACTAGCTATACAATTCCCGATCTCAATGAGACATTATTGGTCCCGGTCTCGTAGTCCCGGTTTTCATGGCAATCAGGTTGTCGTATCCTCGTACTAATCCCCCAATGTTCGAATGTGAAGAATGCGAATTGGAACACTTAGAGTCTTGATCCTTTGAAAGAAAAACACTAGTGAATGGTTGGTTAATCTTTGGTTTGATAGCAAGATTTATTTACCGTTAGAAACTTTCCTATCGAGCCAAAGATTACCTAACCGTCCCCTAGTAGCTTGTTTGAGGAAAAACACTTGTAAGCGGTTAATAGCCTTTGGTTCGATGGCCAGTTTTTTTTCCCATTGGAAATTTTCCACAGAGCCAAAGAGTATTTAAACATCCCGCTGTGTTTTATTGTTTCAATTCCTTTTCATTTAAAGGTCTTATTTTTGCTGATGATGTTTTCTTCTTTGTATGCTTTTCGTTGCTGCCTCATTAAAATTCTTGCTAGAAACCCAATTGGGACAAAAACTAGTCGAAGGAAAAAAAACTGCAGCACATACTTTCAGTACAAGCGGTCTCCATCAGCAATAATACCTTTTGAGGTAAGTCACGTTCTGGTTGATCGGCAATTTGACACCATCATGGTTCTCTATTTCATATGACCGTTTCCCCGTGACAACTGAAACCCGATAGGTCCTTCCCATGTCGGACCCAGCTTTCCTGTGTTGAGCCACCAGGTGTTCTGAGTTACTTTCCTCAAAATCAAGTCTCTCACTTTAAAATAGCAGAGATTGGTCATCTGGTTATAGTATATTTCCATTCTATGTCTCTGGGCCACTATGGTTATGTGCCTCAAGTAAGAGCATTTGTCAAAAAGCTCCAATTTGACCTGTCATGCTTCATTATTTTCTTCCTCATTCGCTCAGAAGTACCACAAGGTCAGATCCCCTACATTCACCAGGATCAAAGCTTCGGCACCATATACGAGGGAGAAAGGTATCTCTCCCGTGCTTGACTTGGTTGTCATTAGATATTCCTTTAACACTATCGGTAATTCTTCAAGCCACTTTCATTTGGATGCCTGTATCCTCTTTTTGAGGTTTTGAATAATCACCTTATTGGTTGATTCTACCTGCACATTTGCACTAGAATGGTATGGTGAAGATGTGATTCTCTTAATTTTTAGGTTTTCAAGAAATTTTGTGACCTTGGAGTGTATGAATTGTGTCCCGTCGCGCTCGCCAATTTTTTTGTAAGAACCTGTTTTAACTCATTTAGTAAAATAATCAGTTATAATTCAAATAAATCTTACCTTCTCGGGACCCGGTGGAAATGGCCAGAATATAGTCATCCCATATTTCATGAATGGACACGGGGAGAGTAATTTGCACAAGAGTTTTGCAAGTTGTTGCACCAACTCCATGTAGTGCTAACACTTGTCGCATTTCTGAATGAATGCCTTCGCATTTTGCTCCATCTGGGGCCAGTAGTATTTGGTCCTAACTAATTTTAGGACCAATAATTCACAGTGGAATGGTTCTTGCAGATTCCTTCAAGGTCCTCTCTCATGATGTAATCAGCCTCGTAGGCTCCTAAACATCAGACCAGTAGGCCTTGGAATGACCTTCTATATAACTTAAATTGTAACGAGCTGCTTTGGTATGGAGTGCCCGTGATGCCTTTGGGTCTTCGGTCAGCTTGTCGTGCTCAAGGTAATCGATGATCTTATTTTTCCATTACCAGCCTAGGTTGTTTATATTCACTTCACCAATAATTGTTTGCATCTAATACCGAATGCATGAGCTGTGCAACAGTACTGGAGTTTGTTCCTTTCATCTATATAGACGACCTTAAGTTGGTCAATGCATCCTCTTTTATATTTTCTTCCCTCAAAATGTGGCCAATCGACCACTCCCTAAACCATGTGAGCAAAGTTTGAAGTTTAATCACATACTGTTGCATATGTTCCACTTTTTATCAAGTATCCCATAAATATAGTTGACCATTAGTTGTGAATCACATTTGATTTATATGACCTCGGAGCTAAGTCCCCTAGCCAATGCGAGTCTTGCAATTAATGCCTCATACTCGACTTCATTATTAGTAAAAGGAACAACTTTTATTGCTTGCCTTAGGGTTTCTCCTGAATGCGTGATTAAGACCACCCTGAGTCCAGACCTTTTCACATTGGAAACTCCATTTGTGAACATGGACAAAACTTCTAATGCCATTTCGAACAACAGCATTGCTTCTTTTGCTTCCAAAATGTTACACCCATGTTTTTGTACACAAGAGTATGTCATACGTGAATTGATGTAAGCTCATAAATGATATCATCTTTGAAATTACATAAAGTAAGATAATCATATTTCCATGGAGATTACAAATATTTAAGATCAAGAATACCAAGTACCAAGAGGGTTGGAAGGCTTAAAATCTAAATGAATTGAAGAAACTAAGTTTCGTCGAAATTTGACATGTTGGGAATGTTATAGCATGCACTTTTGGGGTGAGAATATGGTGCTTAAAATTATAAGGAGATTTCTTTATGAGTTATTTTAGTCATATGATAGATGTGTGTTACGTTTTGAAGTCCTGCAAGTTGTGGAGCCGAGGTGGCGGTTCCCAAAGTGGCTCAGGAGCCCCCTATGAAGAGCTTCATACCTGGGGGTTGCTCTATCGGGAATAGATTTAACATTGAGAAGGACTCTAGTCAACATGAGCGAGGAGAGAGATCATGGAGATATACGTCGTTCCCCTTTTATTCCTTTTTTTTTGCGGGGAGGTCCAGGTTTCGACATTCATGGGGGAAGTGACTCATTTCCTTTTGGGAACTGGTATTTGGATAGCCGCCACCCAATAGATTGTGTTGTTAGGGCACCTAGAATGATTCATTCTTAGATTGGTTTTATTTACCACAGATTAGGGTAAGGGCTCGAAATAACCTCGAGGGAAGGTGTTAGGCACCCCCTCATAGTCCATGATCACGCCTAACTCTAGTCCTAAAAAGGATAAGCGGTAGCTGCAAATATGATTTGGTCTAAAAGTACAGAGTCGAATCCCACAGAGAACTAAGGCTTAATTGAATCTGTTTAATATTACTAAGAAGATATGATTGAAAATAAATAAACAGCTGAAAACTAACTATGCTTGAATTGTAAATAATTTGAATAAAGGTCTAAGGTAATGGTTTCCCCCGTTGTTGATTTCCTTAGTTGTATGTTTCTTATAGCTTGACTTAGTTTCCTCTATCAATCATAAACTCTCCAGCTATCATAAATTTCTCTCAAGCAATTATGATAATTTACTAGACACACTCTCGCAAGCTACTCTAGCTAGATCCGAATTACAATTCACTTAGATTGCACCCGAGATATCGTTATCTCTAATTCAATCTCTAAACCCTCGGTTATGACTCTCGCCTATACTCCGGGAGTGATGTAGTTCAAACAACTACCTAAATATGCACTCTCTATCAAGCAGATACATAATAAATAGGGACGGCAAATGGAGGATCCTTTCAATTAACCAAAATCAAAACGTAGTTGAACAAATAGAGATTAACAACCAACTCAAAACTATATTAATATAACAACCAAGTCATCCCCAACGGGTTCCACCAAAACCTTAGATTAAGGTATTTTTCTACTCATAACAATGGAGGAATAAACTTCTAGAAGATTCATAATCGAAGATTGCAAGAAAAATAAAAGAGAATAAGAATAATGATGTTTTGGGTGATCTCTCACCGTCTCTCTAAACCCAGAGACAGAACCCCAGCCCCAAACCTTAGCATCGCCCCCCTTTCCCCTTGCCTGAAAATTCGGCGGCGCGGGTTCGTTTCACTACCAATCCAACACCCTTGAACCTCCTAACTCCCCTCTCCATGAATCCATGCCCCGTTTTACTCGAATCGTGTTGTAGCTTCTCGAATTTTCAATCGAAGTTTCGAGTAAAATGCTAAACCATCCCAACCGGCCCCAAACTCACCCCAAACACTTCCCTGGCCTCCCTCGTCACCAAACTGTAGTTGGTTTGGTTCGAATCAAGCCCTAACTCCTCAACCCCCAAATTCGAACATCAAGAACCCTAGAAAAGTTTGGAGCCTGTTTGAAAGATTTTGAGGTTCCAATGGATTTTAATCGAGTTGTTCTCACTCGAGAACACTCGATTACAGCCCGTTTGGCCTCAAACAGTTCGAGTTCATTTGGTCCCAAGCCTGTTTGGTTCCGATTTTTCTCTTCTTGAGGTATTTTCTTTTCTTCTTTCTGTTTTTATTTATTGTTGTACTCATTGTTTAGTTTTAGTTGTTCACTTGTTTCCGTTTATGTTTAGTTTTTTCTGTTTGCTTCTTCTCGAAGACCTTTATTTGGTCAATGGTATTTCTGTTTGCTGTTGTAAATGTGTCGTTATAGGATATGTATTCACTTCGATTAATATCGTCGAATGGTTGATTCTGCATTTTACCTGTTTTGCCCAAGAATTTTTGAATCACTAATTCGATGGCTAGTTGTTATCGATTATACGTGTTGTAATCGACTAATCGAATGTTGTCGATTAATTTCGTATAGGTCTTATTTAGAATAGTAGGACAGTTGTATTAATATTGATTAATTCCATCTTGAACCACTGTTGAATTGAAGTTTGAATTGGATATGTTTGGAAGTAGGAATTCGAATTGGTTATAGCTGTAACCTTAATAGAAATTAAAAATTTAGCTAATTGGCCCTTATTAAAACACCAAATACACCCTGAAATGGGTGTTTAAAGTGATTAACAGGAAGGTTTTAAAACTGAATTATGCCTTGTTTAGGCACCAAGTAGTGGAAGCCAGAAACCAACTTTAGTTAATATTTTAAAATTAGTGCACATGGGATGGTGTAGCGGAACCTGCCGGACAACAGGACATTCCACAGCTTCTGCACCTCAGTTTTTTGTTTAATATTAAACCATACTTAGGAAATTGAAGGTGGAAAACAGTGGGAATAATATAGGTTGTCAGTCCTTCTTTTGAAGATTTTTTAAACAAGCTGAAAGGTCTTTATTTGGTTATATAAGGACAGATTTTTCATAGAGAGGATATAGAAGAAACACTGGATTTTCAGAAAGAAAAACAGAATAGTCTTTCGAGAGAAAAGAACTGTTTCATTTTCCTTTTGAGTTTGTCTTCCAATCCATAATCAAATTTCAGTTTCTATAAGTCCTTTTAAGGATCAGAATATATTGGGAGCTATAGATTTGACCCAGTCATTTCATTACTTCTATTTTGAGAGTAGAAATAATCCAAAGCTTTTATCTTCTGTTCTATAGTAGGGTACTCAAAACATTTGATTTGGTTGATTGATCTGTTGGAGTACTGCTTGTACGGTCGTGTGGTTTTCTTTAAAATTGGTTCTAAGTTTGATGGACTCTAAGTTGCATTCCTCTGCTACTGCTGGTTCTGTTGTCTGTTTTGCTGTGTTACAACCTGCGTCTGACTCCTTTTACTCTCATTTCCAGGTATTCATTTCACCTTTTAATGTATGAGAACGGCTGAACATGAAGTTGATTTACTCAAGTCGAGATTTGTCATTAGAGCAGTTGATGTTTTCTGCATTTTTCGAAGCTAATTCAGTTGTGATTTAACTTGTTACTCTGTTTGAATTCCATAGGGAAAAGCCAATATGTTTAACTTTTATTCGAGTTCAAATGTATAGATCTATTATGTGTATTTGTTGGTTTTTTTTTAGTTGTTCTCTATTCTATACCAAATAACCATGTGTCCTTTAATCATATTCAAATGTCAGATTTGGTATGTATATTTGCTAAATGAGTTTTACGAATCTCCTCTCTGTTAGGCTTTGAAATTCATAGTAAGTTAAAGTTAGATATTCATATGTTAGATGCTAAGAAATGATTTAGTATTTACTTTTGATAATTAGTCCATACTGGAGTTTTAATCAGTCGAGGTTAGCCTTTTATTATTAATAACATAGATTCATTGCTTAAGTGTTTTGAAGAATCTGCCTTGTTAGTTCTGCACAATTACCTATTGAAATTTAGCTAAAATCCAAATAGGAAGTTGAAGTTTGTATATGGTAAAACTAAATGGAATATAAAGGTGTGAAATTGCGATTTTACTTGAGCAAGTAATTCTTTTATTTTAAAAATAACAATTCAAATAATATTAGTAACTAATGTTAAGTTCTCAAATATTAGTGATTAACATAGCCATCTTTTAATACATTCTAACAAGTCACAGAATAAGATATCGTCTTGTATAGATATTAATTAGAAATGACCTTAACGGACTTTGTTGTAGATAAATTGATTTTTGTCTAGTCTAATAAACATTCTAATCGGTAGGTTGAAATAAGTGGTCCGAGCACGTCTTTGATTTGCACATTCGTCAAGGGCCCGAGTCTATATTACGACTAGGCTTGCTTTTGCTTAAAAGTTAAATATACATTTTGGAAATAATAAAGCGGTTTAAATTTTAATCAGAGCACGTAATTCATAACATGTATTAAAAGATATTTTAGCCATTTATGATAATTGAAGCGACTGTGCTAGAACCACGGGATCCGGGGGTGCCTAACACCCTCCCTCGGGTCAATAGAATTCCTTATTTAGAATTTCTAATTCGTAGACTTCATTTGGAAAGTCGAAATTTCCTCGATCCGGGATTTGAATAAATCGGTGACTTGGGACACCTTAATTTATTCCAAGTAGCGACTCTGAAATAAGTGAAATAATCCCGTTTCGAATATTGTCACTTAAATTGGAAAAACTCCCTCGTCCATTTCTCTACCCCCGGGGTAGGTGAGGCGCGCCAAAAAGGAGGTGTGACACAGGGAATTAAATTGTTTGGTATTAGGTTTATATCCAAGTCTAGATGCGAGTGTTGTTCTTAGTTACACTTCCACACATGTTTGGTTTGATTCTACTTCTAATGTTATTCTATAGTATACGATATTTAAAACTAAGTATAATGTTATTGTCGTTGATTTTCAAGGGTTAAAGGGACTTGGGTAGTGATTTCTACCTAGGTGGCTATCTAACGGGTGGCAAGAATCTAGGGCGATCATGTAATTAATTGGTGTCGTAATATAGCTATGGGTTACTCACTCTATACCTCTCAATAGTTTGAGTGATTTTGTCCAGTTTGGATTTCTCAAGTGCAAATGCATATTCATGCAATACAAGTGATATTAGCTCAAGTCGGGTATTACTATCTCTAGGTTTAACCCTTTAATTGAGGCTATCAATTTCTTGAGTTTACCCTAATTCCTTGTCAGCCTAGTTTTCCTAGACTTAGTCCATCTTTCTCAAGTATGGACTAAGTCATAAAGGCATGAATCAAATGTTTGCAACCACTATTTTAATTTTTCCATCAAGAACTAGGCTAAATATCACAAACCCATATAAATTCAAGCCCTAAAATCAAATAT
The DNA here is from genome assembly GCA_032618575.1 of Nicotiana noctiflora. Taxonomy (NCBI): domain Eukaryota; kingdom Viridiplantae; phylum Streptophyta; class Magnoliopsida; order Solanales; family Solanaceae; genus Nicotiana; species Nicotiana noctiflora. The sequence continues at coordinate 152,714 of JASVEL010006920.1, forward strand.
CCATCAAATACTCATACTAGGGTTGGGTCACAATCCTAGCTATAAGTTTAGCTACTCATGGAAATGATAGAAATTAAAGAGGAAATGAAGATAAAATTCACATTACTAGACTAAAACATGAAAATCTAACGTTGAAAGATAATTCTAGTACACAATTGCCCAAAACGTAATGTACAACCGTCTCATGTGCTTAGCTAAAACATAACATAACCTAAAAATGTCAAAAAGATCTATTAAGCTATAATTTTCTGACAATAATACCCATACGGAGGTTGTGTGGCCACGTAATTCTGAGCGAGGCCGCATTCTTGCTTTCGCAGTAGCGTAATTCTAATCGCGGTCCGCATTGTTCTAATATGGATCTAGGTTGAGGTGAGCTTCACGTGCCGTATAATTTCTATCGCGACCACGTAATGGACTTTTGCAGCCACATAATTCTGACGCAGACCGCACTTTCTTGTTTTGCTCAAGTTATGAGCTCTCTATACCTCATGCACCGTGATCCGCATAACCCCCATCGCAACCGCGAAAAGAATTCGCGGCCGCACATTTTTGGCGGGGACCATGCTTATCATTTGGCCTGAAAATGCAACTCTCTGAATTCCCTTTGGCGGATTGCATATTTTTTATCATGGTCGTGTTGTGGCTCCTGCGGTCGCACAATATTTGTGCAGTTTGCATTTCAGATCTCTTGGACTAGTCTTGGATTTTGTTCAAGTTTTTACTACTTTATGAGTTTTGTCTCATTTTGAATGATTCCTGCAAACAAGCATATTACATTAGTTTTTGGGAATACCTTTACGTATTTTTGGACTACAACGCAAGTAAAAGAGAGCAAATAATAGGTTAAAATCCGTACTTATCAACTTCCCCTAACTTAAGTGTTTGCCTGTCCTCAAGCAAATAAGGTAATTCTCACCTCCACTAAAATAGAAGGATATTCAACTGCCTTAATGTGTATTAATCATGCATCAATTGGGACTAACAATCACCCTCAACACAAATGAATTATCAAGAACACAATTTCTTAACCTTTTGAGTACCATAGTTCTATTGCGACACTAGAGCATCAAGAGTTGACTTAATTTCACCAAGGAAGCTCGCTCTCTATTACGTAGGTCATTGTGGAACCAAACTCCTTCTCCTCTATTCTCCAAAAGCAAATCTCACTTTAGAATTGTAACACTCAAAATAAGGATTGTGAAGAAGTACACTTATCATGGGCACAGAGATTACCTCGTCAACATAGAACATCTCATTTGTGTCTGGTTGCTCTTCATAGGCCATCTGGACTCCTCGTGGTGTAAGGAATTTCAATGCTTGGTTCAAGGTAGAGGTTACTGCCCTCATATTATGAACCTATAGCCTTCCGAATAGAGCGTTATACCTCATGCCCGCTTCGATCATGTAGAACTTTGTCTTTTGGATCGTCTTGACGGTGTTTACTGGTAATGTGTTCTCCATTTTTGGTTTCTTATGCCATGTTAAATCCGTTCAACCCTTGGACCACTGGCACGATTTTGTCATGTAACCCCAATTGCTCTACGACCCTTGATTTGATGATGTTGGCCGAGCATCCTGGATCAATCAGAACACGTTTAACTCATGGCTTATTGATAAGTACTAATATTATGAACACATCATTATGATGTTGCACGATTCCCTCGTCATTCTCATCACTAAATAAAATGGTTCCCTCTGGAACATAACATCGAGTGCGTATTTCCCATGTGATAGATACTTTAGCCCGCTTTATTATTGGTCCTTGGGGGACATGTACTCCTCCGATGATCATGTTAATGACGTGCTAAGTCTCCTGCTGTTAGACCTATTTGTTGGCGCCCTTAATCATGAAATGGTTTTAAGCTTGATCATTCAAAAATTCTTGGAGGTGCCTGTTGTTGAATAACCGGGCAACTTCTTCTCTAAATTGTCAGCAATCCTCGGTTATGTGACTATGAATGTTGTGATACTTACATATCAAGTTAGGACCTCTTTGGGTAGGGTTGAACTGCAATGGTCAGATTCATTAGGTCTCTTTAATATGCTCATTGGCTTACACGATGCTAGAAGCATCAACCTTGAAGTTATACTCTGATAATTTAATTGTTTCCCTACCCCCGAGCAGCATGTCGAAATCATTGCTGCTCACCAGACCTCGATAACTAGGCTCTCGATCGGCTCTCTTCTTTTTCCTTGTGGGGTGATGCCCAGACCTATTTTCCCTTCGGTTCATGTTGTATGTTTGGTACAGATCCTGGAACAGTGATAGATGGGTTAAATAGACCTAGAAGGAGCTTAGAGTTGGTCGTCCTCGATCCTGATCTTTGATTGGTAGTTGTTGTAGAGGTAGGCCCATGTCACCGCTAGTTACTCTACCAAATTTTGTTTTAGCTGTTGAGAGGCCTATGAGTTTCGGTAGTTATGCCCCTTAGTGAATGCATGAAAGGCCCAATCATCTACAACCGGAGGCAGGTCCATTTGTTCCATTTGGAACCTTGACACGAACTCCTTAACAATCTCGTTGTCTCTTTGTTTAACCTTGAAAAGGTCTCACTTTCTGGTCTAGACCTTGATGGCCCCGACATGGGCTTTTACGAAAGCATCTGGAAGCATAGCAAATGAGTTAATAAAATTTGGGGATAAGTTGTGATACTACGTCATTGCTCCTTTGGAAAAAGTCTCTCCCAAACTTCTTCAGTAGCAATGACCCAATTTCATAATCTTCCAAGTTGTTCCCTTGTGTGTGCACATATAGGAGGTCACGTGCTCGTTTGGATAAATGGTTCCATTTTATTTGGGGATGTAGGGTATATAAAACCTCTTTGGGATCGGCGTCGATGCTGCACTCAGAGGAAAAGGTTTCAGGATAAATTTTTTGGAATTCAGACCCTTCCATAATGGGAGTGCTCTTGGGATTTGAGCGACCCTTGATTTGTATGTTTCCACCTTCTTGTCATTAGCCTCAATTTTCTTCTCACCTGATTCCACCCCGTTTCGTTAATGCTTAAAGCATTTTCATTATCTCTGGATTGACCCCGGGCTTAGGCTTCCCCTGGTCTCTTGGTGATTTGTTCGTCTCTTCGGGTACTTTCTTGTAATTATTCGGGCTCGACCCTATCGAGGGCGAGACCTTGATTCTAAATCTGCAATATTTTTGCATATTGAGTTAGCAACATTTCAAAGATTAGTCGTAGGCTTACCCATCACCTTCGCCTTGCTGTGCTTCCCAAGTTGTTGGTCAGGGCCCCCGGCAAATACTGTTTTCGGGATCAGTTGGCAAATTGACATCGGTAGCCACCTCTGAGTTAGCATCAACTAGATCGGCAACTAGGACACCGTTGGGGTCTGCATGTGGAATCTTGTTGCTAGGCAACAAATTATTATTTTCTCCATGATGGCAAGACTCAGCTTCAACCAAGTGGGCAGACTGAGAGTTGAACATTTTTGGGCTAACCTGAAATTAAGACTTTAAAGAACAAGCATAAAATATGGTGTTATGGAGATCTGTATCAAATCACCACTATTATTCCTAGCCCCACGGTGGACGCTAATCTGTTTACCCTGAAATCGAATAATAATTATATTTTACGTGGTTTTAAGGATATATGGTTTGATTCAACACAAATAATCGAGAATATTAGATAAACAAGTTAAAAAAATGATCAAACCAGTTGTACCGTTATCCCTAGCTCGAACCTAGGTTGAACAATAACCTCTCCCTCGATTGGGCCCTTAGTTCGACCCCAGTTGTGAAAAAAAACAATTACATAAGAACTTTAGCACTAGCTAGAAAGCAGAAAAATAAACTTGAATTGCTTTAATTTGCGTGTTGCAATATATGTTACAAAAGAAAAACTCTTTTTTTATATAGTAGGAAAGTTTCATCTCTATCATAAGTTTAAAAAGGGTAAAAATCCTCCTTTCTCGTTAATTACTGATCTGTAACCGACATCGAGCGAAATCTGCAGCGTTTATCGTGCTTCACAAGGTTTTAGAACTCGTTCCGGGTCGGGGGTGTATCGCTTTATCACATCGTTCACCTTTCATGGATCTTGATACGAAGAGCTCCCAGCCTCGGTTTCAATCTTGTGAGTTTATGCCCTTCTTCCGTTTCCTTCGCCGGAAAATCAGGTTGTACATTATCCCCAATTATACCCGTATACACATAGCATTTGTCCTAGAGTTACTATATTTTTAAGTTTGTTTCGGATTTATCTTCTCATGTTGGATCTTGACATGCAATGTCCAATTCTCTTTTGTATAATATAATTGACATGGGGAACTATAAGAAAATCTCTACTTTGCTACATAAAACTACAATAGTTACGATTTCAAATGATGAATAGGATAGTTGCAACTCATGTTAACCATACATAAAAATCTTGTGTGTGACAGAATAATACATCATTCTGCTAGTTACCAAGAAAAAGAAAAGAATAATAATACATCATCATGAATTTTAGGTTATTTACATTCAAATGGAACCTAAGACAATTTAGGTAAGAAATGGACGTGAAGCACAGATACTTGTTTTTTGTTATTTTCTTCATAGGTTCATTTCTTAGGCACATGAAGCTTGTCCTAGCCTAATTTGACCATGATTCTAGCTATAGCTTTCCTACTAATGTAATGTCCTCTCTCCCACACATACACATAGTAAATACAATCATGATGTCCTTTTCAAAATTAATATACACCATGACCAAAACCAATTATCAATTTCTTCCACCATTAATTCCAACCTCCACTTCAATCAAAACATGGTAAGGTATATGATGAAATAAAATACGAGAGTGGCAATGGATGTCATGGGATGATCTACATTCAAACCCGTAATCCGAGCTCGACCCAATGCGAATGCGAATATAGATTAATCGGGTCAATAAATTCAATTAATACCAAATAAATAAACCATAAATTAATTAATTAATTTTTCTTTTTCCTATATAGAAGAGCTTAATCTATTCAAAAGGAGAAGAGTAGAAGGAAAGGAAGGGTTTTAATAGAAGAGTTAAGCATTATGTTTTCTAGTATAAGTTATATTAACACAATCAGTTCACTTATAAGTTAATTATATACATAATTTTTTGTAATATACATTAATGGACAACCCGATGGAAATATAACTATCTTACTAAATTGAGGTGTTAAATTACATTGAGTGTAAAAAATCGTTGGTAAAAAGGTTAACATTTTTAACTCACAAAGCTAAGGTCTAACATATTGTAGACAAAAAATTGTTCACACATATACCTGACTAGCTTGTTTTATTGATGTCTAACTATAGAGTTTTATAGGTGAACTTGTACAGCCAGCAAAAGATTCTCATAAGATATTGACCATTCAAAGAAAATTCAAATAAGGTTAAGAGTATGATTTCAAACTTCTTTCCTCACTTGCCATGCACATTTTTGGCAATGTGACTTAGCTACTATTAACCTATTATATTCTGTGAATAGCAACAAAATCTTATGTTAATTAAAATATTAATTAATTGAAATTATTTTGTTATATCTCACTAAATGGTTGCATGGAAGTACAGGTTAAGTAGTTATTATATAATTAATGGTATTGGAATTGATGGTTTTCAAAAGGCAAAACTATATAGACATATAACTGGTAGAATTAGTTGTAATAATGATAAAATACAAAAGAGAACAAAAGATAAAAAAGAAGTGATGGAATAGGGGCAGAATAAAACAGAAAATAAATTATGTGTAATGTTCTTTCTCCTCCCTTTCTCCTTTATTTTTGTAATTGTTTATTTAAAGAAATAAAGGAATCCATATTGTCCAAACACTTGCAGACAAAGTAGTTTCAGAGGAGAAAAGCAACCATTGCTTTGTGACCCAGAAAAAAGAAAGAAAATATTCAAATTAACCACATAAGAGAGAGACCTTAGGAAATTTCTTGGTTACTGATGATATTGAAATTAATTTTTATGTATAGACTGTTTAAATTATTAGATTAAGTTGATCCACAGTTATATATAAATATTTATATCAAACTAACGTTATAGCCGAAAAATGTATATTGTTTCATATATTTTTTATGTGTGAGTATTACATATACAAAAACAAAAATACGCAAATACTATACATTTTTCGGCTATTATATATATATATATATATATATATATATATATATATATATATATATATATATATATATATTATACACTTTCGTAGTTACCGGATGTAAATATTTTTGGCAATGGGCTAAACTTGGTCTTTGCCCATTCAATATGGGGTAATAATCTACTATAGTCAGTAGTTTTAAAGTATTACGCTAGCAATATATATTCTCTTTGTTTCAATTTATGTGAATTCATTTTTTTTGGTTCTTGTTAAAAAAGAATGGCATCTTTCCATATTTAAAAATAATTTACTATTATATAATAATTTATAATCACACAAAATATATATGCCTTCATTTACATAAGAACTTTAGCACTAGCGAGAAAGCAAAAAAATAAACTTGAATTGCTTTGATTTGCCTGTTGCAATATACTATGTTACAAAAGAAAAACTTTCCTTTTATATTGTAGGGGAGTTTCATCTCTATCATAAATCTAAATGGGAAAAATCTTCCGTTCTCATTAATTGCTGATCTATAACCGACTCCTAGCGAGATCTACACCGTTTACCATGCTTCACAAGGTTTTAAAGCGGTGTAAATACTTTTATATACTTTTTATATATCATAAATTTTATATACTTTTGTAGGTACCAGATGTAAATACTTTTGGCAATGGTCTAAACTTGATCTTTGCCCTTTTGATATGGGGTAATAATCTACTATAGTGAGTATAATTTTAAAAGCTACCAATATATATTCTTTTTGTTTTAATTTATGTGAATTCATTTTCTTTTTAGTTAGTACAAAAAAAAATAGTCTCTTTTTATATTTAGAAATAATTTATCTTCATACAATGATTTATAGCAACACAAAATATATGTGCTCATTTACATCACAAGTTCAAACATTTTTTTTTTTTTTGCGTCTAGTCAAATAAGTTAACATAAATTAATACATAAGGAGTATAACTTAAATCCAATATAGTCCGATTCTTTCATTGATTATATATATATATATATATATATATATATATATATATATATATATATATATATTTATATTCCACTTTTTTATATTCAGCTCTAAGATTATAGTATCTTTTAGTCGACCTAATTATATCAATATTGTGGAGAAGCTAAAGACCTTTTATCATTACCCGACCACCCACCCACTCCCACCCCCCATCAAAAGACGTCCATTTTCTCTCTTTAAATGTGTCTATATATGCAGTGGGGGAAGATGGAAGGCAGACTCGGATGCAAAAACAACTCCACAAATTTCCTTTTTTCTCTCAAACAAAAGAGAGGAGATTTCACTTTTTCTTTCTTGTATTTGAGGCCATGCTTGTTTTGTGCCGTTTTAAAAGGGTTGTTATTACAATTTTTCCTTTCTTTTAAATGATTGATGATATAAACAAGTAAGAGAAAAAAAAAGCAGCTTGGTTTGTGGTTGTTGTGTTTATAATTATGCATTTTTTATGGGGCTTGAAGATCCATTTCATTAGGACCCCATTTTGATCATCCACATCTCTATCTCCCTTCCCTTTTCTTCCTCCCTTCTCCCAAATATTTACCATTCTTTCCATTTTTTCTTTCTTTAACTCCTCTTTTCTTCATAATACCGAACCCATAAACTTCAAATTCAGACTTACTTATATCATTGAGGACAACATTAGGGCGACATTTTGTTTTACGTCCACAAATTTTAATGTTATTAATAAGCTAGCTAGTAATGTAACATTATATGTGTCCCTATATACGTATATGCCTGGCTCCCTGTATGCCATTTGCAGAGCTCACCAAATATCGATGGGCCTTTGTGAATGGCGTATGAGGAGCCAAGCATATCTTATCGCGTATATGGTTTTTTCTGTTTGATGGATTACAGCGACAAACATTTAATCTCAGTGAATCGTAATAGTAAAGGTAATTTACTTAACGTTAACTCCCTTTGTTCTTTTTGTTTTTTCTAATTTTATTTTTCTTGAGAGAAAGAAGGCTGCTTGTTCAAGAACTCGGTGATTGCTGATTTTTTAATGGAAACTGAAGCTTGAGAAAGGTTATCTTTTCTTCTCTCTCTACAGCAACAGGTATATATTTTTTAAACTTAACCTTTCTACTTTCTCCATTTACATGTTGATATCTAGGGTTTCTTAATTCCCATGTCCTTTTTAATTTTGTAAATTTGTTTTTCATTTTTATAAATGTTTCTTTTCCTTTCATGCTTCGGTTTTTCTTGTAGCTATATATGATGCTATAAGACACTTTAATTATATATTAGCAACTGAATAATGATCCCATCTAGCTAGAAAGTTTTTTCTATATATATATATATATATATATATATATATATATATATATATATATATATAATTACTTTTCTATTTTTTTCTTCAATACATTTAGGAGCATTATTTTATTTTCTCTAATCTAATTTAGATGAAACACTTTCCTTGCTTTTTCTTTCTAAAAAGAATGACATTTTTTTACATTTGAAAATAATTTAAGTCTAAACTTTTTATTTTACTTATTTTATTATTAGTGAGAAGATTGTATGACCACATAATTGTTATTGCCGCCACACTGCTTTTACTCCTTAAGCTTTTAAGATATGTTTTAAAATATTTCCCTAATCTCGCCCCGCCAAACCAATGAAAGTTAGAGAAAGGTTTAGCATCTTGAAAGGCAGCTAAAAGCGCATCTGGTCTTCCACAACACATTGGGATATTCTCATGGACGCCAGCTGAAGAGGCTCTTAATAGTTTGTTCCGAGATGTCAGTCTGCAAAGCATCATCTTCATCTCTTTCATCGCACGTAGGCTCAACATCCAAGTCAGCGTAACGAGGCCCAAACTATTCTGGTTGGTTGAACCAACTTGAGATGTTAAAATATTCCATCAGCATCCCTGGTATAGTGATAGAATAATATTAGGCACGCTGTGTCAAAATTGCTTCATCTAATTTAATTAACACAGATGGAGTAGTATATATATCACTACTTTTACTTTATAGTATTATATATTATACGAAAACGGGTCAAAACTGTCTCTGAAATATCAAAATTGGTACAATAATATCCTCCGTTCACCTTTTTGAATAAAATGACCATATCATTATTTTTTTTGGCTCAACATTACCCTTTTTACTACCAGAAAATTCTGAAACAAAAAAAAAATTATTATCCACGTATCACCGTGCTCGGATCTTCTTTAAAAAAAATATTTGTGTTATAGATATAAAGTATCTCGAAACCATACATATAAGCCAAGCATGAAAGTTACAACTTATGTCTCTTGCACTAATTATATCTTTCTCTGCACTCATGTCTTTCCTGTCTTTTTTTTCCAATCTCTTATCTAGTACTTTTTTCTGGCCAATTTATTATGGCTACACCTATTAAGAAAATACTAAATTTTAGATGAAAATAATTAGTGTTATTAAATTACTTTTATTAATAATTGTACTATAGTTAATGTGAGAAATAAGATTTTTTACAATACGTATATGATTGAGGGTAATTTTGAAATAATAAATTAAATTAGTTTTTAGTAATATAAATAAATACTTATTTTAAATCAATTTAAAAAATAAATTAATAATTTATTATGAACGAAAGGAGTATTACATAAAAGACGAAATGCAAATTAAAGAAACACAGTACTCATTACCGTCTCTTTTCTTTTTGCACTAATATGACAAAGCAGATTTAATTTGTGGGATTAATTTCAGGGTGTTTTTAAGTTAGCTATATACTCTATAGGTTAATGTCATTGTTTTCTGAAAGTTGATTAATGTAATAACTGATGGGATCTTATTCCCGTCTTTACATTCACAGTAGTTTTGACATTCTTTTTTTTTTGGATTATCTTTTCAGAGATATTGATTACTATTTTCTCATGTAGGACCGCACATGTTGGATCCTGACATGGTCAAATGGCATATTAACTTTTATTTTTACTATTGATTTTGCATAATATATAATGTGTACAGTTTACTATCATATCTATATGAATCGATGTATATTGTCTTAATAAATATGAAAAATAGTTAAAAATAAATAACTAATGCTAAGGGCGAAAGAGAAAGAAGCAAATTATTTTTCTTTTGGTGTGCGAAAGTGGACAAGTAAAAAAAAAAATTAGAATTAGTAAAAGTGAACGCATGTACGAGAGATGTCTTAATAAAACTTGTAGCTTGAAATCAAATTTTAGCAAGGGGCCTTGGTTATTATTTTTATCTATAGTATATTTATTTGCAAAATATAATAATAATATTACCTTGTTTCCTTTTTTTTTCTTTCTTTCTTTTTGTCTATAGTACAGTTATCTTATAAAATACACTCATTGGTAAGAAAATTTAAGTTAATAAAATGTTAGCCATGTATTTACCTTTGGTTACCTTGGATCTCATTGTAAAAAAATATTATTTATCAATATGAAGATTTGAATATCTTAATTCAAAGTTCTAAAATATTTGATTGTTAAAAAATAAACAGTCTTTCTTTTCATTTTTCTAGTATTATTTTTTTCTATAAACTTTAATATTGTCTAAGTGAAATAGTAAAATTCACTACTAAAAATATTTTTGAGGCCCCAAAAGTTAGGGTCCTAAAGCAAAGGCTTTACTAACCTCCCATTCAGCCACCCCTAACAGGAAGTATTAATCAGTCCAAAAAGGAATGACATTATTTTATATTTAGTAATAATTTCACTTTTAAGTTTTTATTTAACCTTAAATGAGATGATTTTCAACTACTCATATTGTTATGGTTAGACCACAATGGAACAGAATAAAAAGTATTGACAGTATTATAGTTCTTCCGTTTTCGTTTAGGCTACAAATTTTAAAATCTTTCTTTATTTCTTAAATTTCATATCTAGTCAAAATTATGCCATTATATAAATTAAGGCGGAAGAAGTATGATACAGTCAATGCTTTTTATTCTGTTCCATCTCAGGGATATTCGTTTCTTATTCATTTGCTAAAAATATATTTTTATATAAGGAAATTATTTAACTATTATTTAAATGACATGCAATTATACTCATAATATCTTAGATTGATTTTTATGAAAAATAATCTAATTACCATACTTTTTGTATGTGCCCAACAACTTTATTTCGCATAGGGATTTAACTTTTATAAATTAACAAATTAATTAACTAAAAAATAATAAGATAAGTGCATTTAGTGATCTCCAAACAAAGCAAATAGCCATCTACAAAAGGTTAAAATGCACAGCGGTGTAAAATACTTTAGATTATCAGTTCACCTTGTTCTCATGGAGTATTTTTTTTTATGTAAATTTGGAGAGGATTAGAGTGTGTGAGCGTACACTATAATTAAGTATAATATAAAAGATAGAGACGGATTCGGGATTTTAAATTTATGGGTTTGGACTTCTAACCGTTTTAAGTTATTAAGTTATAAATTAATAATTTATACATATTCAATAAAATTTTAAGATAAATATAAGGTCCGAACCAAAACTATTGAATTTGATCGAACCCGCTGACAATATTCTGACCCCTTGATAAAGGGTATGCCTTGAGTTATAGGAGGAGCAAATTTAAGCAAATTTACGTACTATGAGATTCCTTAGGGACAGGGCTAGCTAGCAGATAGATGTGTTTAGAACTTTACATCATGATGTGCATAAACTTGAGGTCTCTTTACCTACTTACACATCACTATTGTGGGATTCTCAACTATTAACTTAAAAGGGTTTAATTTTACAGTCAAAAATTTACCTCAACTAAGGCATTTCTCTTGATTTAATCATTAAAATTACAAGTCTAATCTTTCTCGATTCATACATGATACAACCCACTTTAGGTCTCCCAAAGACAACGAAATAAAAAAAAAAAAGTGAGAAATAGGAGCCAGTATAATCCCACTTAGTGGGATTTAGGAAATGTAGTATGTACCTTATTCCTGCCTTGGGGTACAGAGACTATTTCCGAATAAATCATCGGTATCCTTCCCTCTCAGAACTTTTCACTATGCTCTTGGGGACACTCAAACTCACAACCTTTTAGTTGAAAATAAAGATTATTTACCATCAGAGCAACATCTCTTATCATTGATCGTAAACTTCGAATTAGTTAATTAGGGTTGAATTTGATTCAGTATCCATATTTCTTAACATTATAAGATATATGAATCTATCCTTCGATGTGGGGTTTATCAGATTTTGACCTACATAATACGTTATTCGCGCTTTTATATCAATTGAGCATTGTAGTCCAAGATAGTTGAGAGTATTGAGTTATAAAAAAAATAACAATATAAGAAACAGATTTATGCATGTTATACATATTGAATGTACATTTAATCTATAATAACATGTAATCGATAAATATTCATTGATATTTACTTGAAATTATTTAACACGAAATTTAATTATTTACATCGTAAATCCATAAAATCTAATCTCTTTGTTTTGTAATAAATGTTCAATTTACTTTTAACACGCTTATTAAGAAAATATTAAATTCTATATAAAAATACTTACTTTGACTGAACTACCCTTAATTAAATATTTAATGTGAGAAGTGAGAAAATTTTTTATAAATAATTATATAAAAACAAATTGAATACTTTCTTGATTATATAAATGATTTTTTTATTTTAAATCAAAATAAAAAAATTAATTAAACACTTATTATGACGATAAAGTGTAAAATATTATAGAGAAATGGGAGGAGGAATAAATTTACCACGCTCATCTCTTTTTTGCTTTTGGCTTTTTACAGTACCTATGTGCCATGATCATCTCTGGTTGTTTGCTAGGGAATAACATTATACACTCAAGGCTGGTCAACAAATGAAAAAAATAAAGGCGTGCATAACGTTTTGGAATTAAGAAAAGAAAAAGAAAAAGGATCAGCTTTTCTTGAGGGATCTCCTCAACTTAAATTGTCATCCACTCAAATGTTTAAATTAAAAATAATTGATATACATATATATATATATATATATATATATATATATAATGGCGGCCAAAGGGTAAAATCACTAAAGCGGTGGTTTTAGGCCCTTTGAAGACCCAATTTTTGTCTCCCAATTCTTATTTGATGTTCAATATTTTAATTTGTGATATTGATTAATTTAACTTTGTACCGTGTAAACTTCATTAAAGTGGAAGCTATTCCTTATAATCGATGCTTTCCATTCCACCACAACTTTTCTTGTAAGGCCCCAAAGTATTTGAAGAAAATATTAAGTATTTCAAAAGTAGAAAAGTAAAATATTTTATATAAAAAAAAGGATTACATTAATCATTAGAAAATATGTAATACACGTTTAAACTCTATTTTTTCCTTTTCATCGTTGCAAAGTATATTAAAACATAAAAAAATTCTTTTAATACAAAGTCATCAACTTCCTGAAGCATAAACTAATACTTAAGATCATACTGCACATGAGAGATTAAATGGTTTATTCAAAAAAATTTAAATAATTTTATTCTCAAAAAGTTAGAAAAATCCACTTTAACTATATATATACATATATATATATATATATATATGATCTTTTTAAAAGGTTCTTACATTAAAGTGTGACTTTAGGCCGCCAAACTTATTGAGCCGCCCATATATATATATATATATATATATATATATATATATATATATATATATATTATTTACAGAACATTCTTCTGGATGATCGGCATATTTTCAGGGAAAAGTGACAAAAGAAAAAAGAGAAAATAAATAACAAAAGAAAAAAGAGAAAATAGTGTCCACTAATTACTCCTTTTTCTTTTAAAAAAATTAAAAGGGGAGAAAAATCATTTTCATGCTCTTTGGAAATCTACTTAAAGTAGATTCTATTCGTAATCTTTAATCTGTAAAAGTAGTGTCCTTTTTATCTTTTTCACTTTATTACCTCAATTTCTGATAGATATTTTACTGTTTAGCTTTATTCTTTCACAGTTCCTGGATAGCCCTTTTTCTTGATTGCTATCGTATAGCTGTTTTGTACTTTTTTCTGACTCACTATTTATTGCCTCTATGTATTTTTGCATATTCCCTCTGTAATAAAGTAAAATATTCCTTTTTAAGTATTAGTACAATATTATCCTTTAATTATAATCTAATTATACATGAAGTAGCTAAAAGAAATCCCGAAATTGTAGAATACTTCCTTACTAATTAAATTTCATAATTTGTATCCATTAAATTTATGGTAATTATTGATTTTTTTTCCAGAGAATAGGCAAGTGCTTGAGCAGCCTTTAACAATAAAGTAAAATGTTATTTATATATAAAATATATATTCTTTTCTCTTTTTTACATTTGGGTTTTCCTATAATCCGTTTATGTTTTAATTTTTTATTTTATTTTTGTTACTAAACATACTAAAGTAGCACATTTGAATAATTTGATACTCCAATAAACTAAGATAAGAAATTTATGTGTATCTCAGTTTTCGTATGAAGAATATACCTAAAATTAAAAGATTAGACGATTTACCCACTGAACGAAGAAAAGATTATAAAGATATTTAGCTGATTTTTCGTGTATTCTGCAAGTACTAACGAACAAGTACTTGAATAAATGTTTGTAAAACTTCTTGTATTAATATTTATTATTAATGAAACACGTGCGAGATATTGTGTATGTAAGAAAATATATGCTTTAGACGATAGTCCAAGCCTAGGACGTCGAATGCGATCATTGTTGCTAGTTGTTGAGCTATTTACGTATGGTGTGAACGTACACCATTCTGTGTGCAACCTTGGTGCGATGTTGACAAAATTTTACATTATTAAAATACGTGCTGAGGCAATTTAGGCGAATTCCAATAAAATCCTTATCCCTAAGGGGGATTATGCATATATGTTTCATATTCGTGAACAACTTTAAAACAATGGAATGTGATATATATATATATATATATGTGTGTGTGTGTCTATCTCGTGTGATTTAATCCATTGTAATTCTTTGTAAATACAAAGATTACTTTTGACTAGATGCCTTTAACTATAAATCTATAAGTTATATATAACACAAGAGAGTTTGTTTCTCTCCATCGAGTAAACAAAAGAAAGAAAAGAAATAGTGAATTAATATATCTAAACTTTCTTCTGGAAGTTTAATAACGTAAAGGCATGGTTCACAATTCTTAAATCTGATATATTATAAAATTATTTGAATTTTTAATTTGCATAGTCATTTTTTTTTTTTTCACTACAAGTTAATGGGTAATCATTATACAAGAATAATTTTAAAAATATTCCAGATATTAGCTTCTTTTTTTTTTTGGGAACAGCTATTTTCGATATGAGTCTGAGTTAAATTTAAGGTAGAGATATTTCCATGACGGTGAAAAAAAAAGGGATTTTTATCTATGTATACCATATAGCAAATATTATTACTTCTCATATTTAAGGTTTGTATTTATTATATTTAAGCATATCAACTTTCAATTTATGTACCATAATTCAAATTAATACTCTCATTTAATGTAGGCGTGCATTTAGGGACAAAATCTTCCAATTAATCACTTTACCCGCTTCTCTCTCATCCCCACAGTTAATTTCCCCCACCCATGATTTACCCACAGTTAATTCCTCCACCCCTCCTCCCACCCACATTTTTTCTTCAATTTTCTTCCCCCGTTTTCGTATAGCAGAAACCCACAATTTCCATCACGTTCATTCAATTCGCCCACCATTTTCCTCAAAAAATTTCAATAAAGGTAAATATTTTTTACTTGTCCGCACTGTTTTGTAGATTGATTTGGTTGCAAAAAAAAAAATAGTTTTCAAGTGTTATTTTAGTGTTCAAGTATTTTTGAAAAAATGTTATTTGGTCTCAATTTCGTAGATTGTTTGTCGCAATTTTATAGGTTTATTTGGCACTATGATTACATAGCATCTATAATTGTAGTTATAATGTAGTAGATTTATAGTTGTGCTCAGTAAAGTGTAGTTATGATTTTTTATTACAACCCGTGTAGCTGCTACATTTAACTCCATTTTAAATATAATTACACTACATTTTTGAATGTTACATTATGTAAATGTTACATTTAACTGTTACATTGTTCTTCTTTGATTGTTCAAGTGTGTTTTTGTTAAATGTGGTCCGGTCCTAAATTTGCAACTACTTTATCTCAATTTTGTAGTTTAATTGGAGCCATGACTCTTACACAGTTTATAAATGTAGTTTTTTTTTTTTTTTTTGTAATTGATTTGTAGTAAAAGGTAGTTCCATTGTATCCTTTATTGCTGATATATATAACTACATTCCAAATACAATTATGATGCATTTTGGAGCTATATATACAATTGCTTTTATTTTTTTGTAGATATAGATGAGAGTGAGAAGAGAGATCTCGCTCCGTTAGAGAAGGAGAGATTTACGCAGCTAAATATTTTGTTCCGTTTTAGAATTTTGAATTAAATGTTGATATGTGATCCGTCAGATCCTCTCTCCAACAAAGTCGCACGTTTTTTTTTTTTTTTTGGGAAGAATCTCGTTAAATTGGGTTTGGTGTATAAATTGTAGGGATAATGTGAATAGGTCGGGTAAATAGTAATTTGTGAACATTTTTGTTAATAAGGTTTGCTATATGGTATAGATAGAAAAAAATCTCGAAAAAAAAAGGTTAAAAAATACATAAAGCCAAGTCTTATAGAACCGTTAGTTGTTTCAACTCTCAATTGGGCTTGGAAACTATTCTCATGCCCGCGGGCTAGGGCCAGGTCATAGACCCATCACCTTCTAATAAGGGTTTCTGACATAAGTGGCCGTTCGGTACTAAATTAAGAGTAAAAATAGCGTATAGTAGCTATTAATTAAGGATATTTTTATTTTTTATCTATTAATTATAATGCTCAGGTAAAAATAGGCATTACAAATAGAATAAAGACATTGCCCTTTCTTTCTCTCTTCCTCTTTGCTTTATTGGAAATCTATTGTGCTCTTTCTCTTTATAAAAAAAATAATAGGAATAGCCTCGGAAATCCACTTCTCTCTCTATATATAGAAAAGCATAATAGGAATAGACTCAGAAAACACTGATCTCTCTCAATAAAATAATACAAGCAGAATTTTAGTAAGTGATATTGGCATTTAAAGAAAGTATACGAGCGAATATATTACTATAACAACATCATATTTGAAAGAAACAAAAATCAAGTAATGAGTTTTCAATTTTTGAAATTTACAATATTGTTACATATCTCCATCGACGAGTTTTTAATTTTTAAAATTACCCGTAATAGTCTCATAAAGAATATTATTAAATACTTTCCCTAATTCATATTTATCCAGTTGTGTGAATTAATGTTCAAATGTTTTCTTTCATCAAGTAAGGTAATATTTTATATAAAAAAAAAAGCGCAAAACAGGTGCAAAAAGACTTGTTTTTGTTTCTTTTGAGTTCAAAGATTAAAAGTTAAGGACATAACAAGTTTAAAAGTTAAGGACAGACAGTCCTTAAATTTGACATGCAAGTTCAAAAGATAAGGAGAGACACTACTTAACTTATAGTTTCAAGTTCAAAACTTAAGGACAGTCAATATTTAAGTGTAACGACCCGGCCCGTCGTTACGGGAATTTCCACCCCGTTACCTTACATTTTCATATATTATGCTTTTAAAACAGTATTAAAGTCTATCGGGTGAGTTAGGAGTGAATTGGATTGAAAATGAGGCATATAGCCTTTGTGAAAGAAACTTGAATAAGGAAAGTCAACCCGGAGTTGACTATTTGGTTAGAGGGCTCGGAATCGGATTCGGATGATTCGGTTAGTTCCGGGAGGTGATTTGTGACTTAGGGGAGCGATCGGAATTGAATTTGGAGGCCCGGTGTAGAAATAGGCTTGAATTGGCTAAGG
This sequence comes from Nicotiana noctiflora, assembly GCA_032618575.1. Taxonomy (NCBI): domain Eukaryota; kingdom Viridiplantae; phylum Streptophyta; class Magnoliopsida; order Solanales; family Solanaceae; genus Nicotiana; species Nicotiana noctiflora. The sequence goes on from JASVEL010006920.1 coordinate 170,647, forward strand.
TTGAATTTTGGCGAAATCCGAACGGTAGGTGAGATTTTGATCCGGGGGTCGGAATGGAATTCCGACAGTTGCAGTAGCTTCGTTATGTGATTTTGGATATGTCTGCAAATTTTCAGGTCATTCGGACATCGTTTGATCGGGTTTTGGATTGAATGTTAGTTTTGAAAGTTTTGAAGAAACTTAGGCTTGAATCTGTGGTTAATTGGTGATTTTGATGTTTAGTATGATGTTTTTATGATTGGAACAAGTTCGTATCATGTTTTGGAGTATGTTGGTGGTTTTCGTTGGGGTCCCGGGGGTCTCGGGATGAATCCGGGGGTCCAAACGGACCATTTTTGGGAGAAAAGAGAAAAGCTGGCTGCTGTCATAAACGCAGCAGACATTTGCTCTCCGCGATCGCGGGGATGGGGATGCGATCGCGTAGAGCTGGGGGCTAAGGCATCGCGATCGCAGGGTAAACAGTCGCGATCGCGTAGAATTAAACGGGTGTTAATCGCGATCGCAGGCTAAACTACGCGATCGCGTAGAAGAAGAAATGGGTCCGGGGGAAATGAGCTACGCGATCGCAGGATTTTGGACGCGATCGCGTGAGGCAGGGTGATTGTGCATCGCGATCGCGTGAAGGATGTCGCGATCGCGTGAGGCCGAGATTTTGAGCATCGCGATCGCGTGAAGAGGATCGCGATCGCGTAGAAGGATCAGCTCTGGCTGTGAATTTAAGTCCAGAAACAGAGAGTTACGGGTTTACACCCCGAAAACACTCATTTGAGCCCTAGAGAGAGGAAAGCTCGAGGAAATCACTGAGAAGTCATCGGGTATTCGTCGGAGGTAAGATTCTTGACTCAAAAACATCAATTTATGGTAGTATTAACATCAATCTTCATGAAATTGGGTTGAAATCTTGAAGAAATGTGGCCTAAATATTGAAAACGGGAATTTTGGATTTGGGAGGCCATTTGAACTCCGATTTCGATAAAATTTATATGCACGGACTCGTGGCGAGATAAGGATCGCGTTGGTGCTAATTTCGGAATTTTCCGAGCAGTGGGGCCCGGGGTCGGGTTTTACCAACTCAGTGTAATTATGCTAATTTCATGTAAATTGAAGTGGGTTATGATTATTTGACCCGTATTTGATGTAATTATTGTGGTTTGACTAGATTCCACGCACGAGGGAGCTAAATTCAAAGGAAAAGGCATCGCGGACGATCCTACGACCGGCTAGAGGTGAGTAATAGATGTGGGTGATGATCAGCGGGTTCGAAACCCCGGTATACCACTTTGTGACGTTGTATAGCGGCGAGACACGTACTCTCTTGTGAGTGCGGGGTCGATTGTGATTGGGGACTATGTATTAGTCCGACCTGTTGATATTGTATTATTGGCTATTCTAGAGCCGTCGAACCTCCTTCTCGGATGGTTGCATATATATATATATATATTGTGATAATGGCCACTCTTGAGCCGAGGAACCCCCTTCTTGGGCGGTTGAGTATACATGTGGGCCGTGAGCCACTTATTGGATCCCGCGAGGATCGTTATCATTGTCTTATCATATAGACACGCTAGTTTACTACTAGTCCGCGACTATTTTTGTTATTATGCCAATTCCAATCTCCGGAACTTGACATTACTCTGTTTTCCAATCGAAAAATGATAAAAGAGTTTTCAAAAACTATTTTTGAGCCTCGCGAAATCAGTATCCGCATATTAGCCGACTAGTAGTGGATCGGGCCTGCGCGCCGTAGCAGGATATATGTTGGATCGGACCGCACGCCGCGCGAATATCTCTATGAGATGTGCTTGGGCCGTAGGAGCCCCTCCGAAGTCTGAACCCCCACAGTGAGCACGGGTACCCAAAATTGGAGTCGGCTACACGCCGTAGCGGTCATATCATGCATTGCATTGCATTTAGCTACATCTGCTAGCTGTTATGCTATTTATTGGTAATTGTTGGAACAAGTACAGTGAAGATTGACTCTATGACAGGGTAGCTGATTATAGCTTTACATAGTGTTTTATTGCGGATTTCTTATCTGCGCTGTCTTACCCTTGTTTATTACCACTGAGTCTGGCAGTACTCATTTTACTCCATGCACCTTGTGTGCAGATCCAGGTACCTCTCAGCAGTGATCCAGTAGTCGTGCGAGGCGACGTTTGTGGATATTCGAGGTAGCTGCAGAGTCCGCAGGACCCGATATTCCTTCCTACCGTCTTTTGATTTTGTATTGACATTTCTTTCCGCACTTGGTATTTTGTAAACCTTTATACACTCATGTTCAGTAGAGGCTCATGACTCTTGACCCTTGGTCTATGGGAGTTAGTATATTTTGGGACTTGGTTTCCCCGCTGTTGTACTATTGTTTCATATTTTGAAGTGCTTAAATGGGTTAAAGAGAGCTTCTAGCTCCGTTGTTGATATTGATTGGTCAGGCTGGCTTAGCAATGTGCTGGGCGCCATCACGACAGGATTTGGGGTCGTGACATTAAGTTATTATTTCAAGTTAAAAACTTAAGGACTTTTTGTCCTTAACTTTGAGTTTCAGGTTCAAAAGTTAAGGACAGACAATCCTTAACTTATAGTTTCAAGTTCAAAACTTAAGGACAGATAGTCTTTAAGTTATTGCTTCATGTTCAAAACTTAAGGACATGCAGTCCTTAACTTGAGTTTAAAGTTCAAGGACAGACAGTCCTTAACTTACAGTTACACGTTCAAAAGTTAAGGACAAGCAGTATTTAATTTACAGTTACAAGTTCAAAAGTTAAGGACGTTTGGTCTTGAAATTTGAGTTCCAAGTTCAAAAGTTAAGGAAATGTAACTTTGAAGTCGTGAACTTAGAGTTCCAACTTCAAAAGTTAAGGACATGTAGTCCTAAAGTCCCGATCTTAGAGTTTCAAGTTCAAAAGTTAACGACATGTCGTCCTGAAGTCTTGAAGTTAAGTACATGAGTAGAAGGGCATTTTCGTCTGACTAGTTAAAGTTTATTAAACCAGTGGTTAAAGACTAAAGACATTTAAAACACTGGCTTTAAAATAAATACATGAGCCGTTAATGGCTATCTGTGCACACCCCCCAAATTAAGACAACCGCTAGCCCATTACTTTGATTGCAGGTTGTAGACAAAAATTTATTACATGGGTTACTGTCACGACCCCAAATACGGTCGTGATGGCGCCTAGCACATTGCTAAGCCAGCCTGACCAATCAATAACAATAACGGGGCTAGAAGCTCTCTTTAGGCCATTTAAGCATATCAAGTCATGAGCAACAGTGATATAAATATGTCAAACAGGGAACCAAGTCCCAAAACATATTAACTCCCTCAGACCGAAGGGTCAAGAGTCATGAGCCTCTAAAGAACGTAAGTGTAATAAGGTTTACAACCAAAGATCGGAGCGGAAAGAAATAATCAATACATAAATCAAGACAGTAGGAAGAAATATCGGGTCCTGCGGACGTCGGCAGCTACCTCGGAGTCTCCATAGAATGGTAGATATGAGCAGGTAGCAACAATAACTCAACTGCTCTCGGGCACCTGTGAATCTGCACAAAAAGTGTCGGGGAGTAGGGTGAGTATATTTCAACTCAGTGAGTAATAATAATAATCAATAACTGAAAGTAAGAACACCTGTACTATCACTATACAGTTCTAAGGGTAACCTCACATGTAAGTCATCACTATAATGAATACCCCCAATATCCAGTCCACATCTATGCCATCTAGGTCCCACACTGACCACATTCTCACTCATACCACTACGGTATACAACGGTCCCACACTGACCTAGTCCTCACTCATACTGCTGCGACGTGCAACCCGATCCAATATATATGTAAATATATGTATAATGTTGTAGCGTGCAGCCCGCTCCAATATATATAATGTTGTAGCATGCATTCGCTCCATTTAACATCGACGGTGCTCACTAGGGGTGTATATAGACTTCGGAGCGGCTCCCTCAGCCCAACCACTATGATACTATGGCGTGCAGTCCGATCCACACATATATCACTACGACGTGCCGTGCAACCCGTTCTATTTAACATCAACGGCGCTCACTGGGGGTGTATACAGACTCCGAAAGGGCTCCTACAACCCAAGCGCAATAATACCGCGGCGTGCAGTCCGATCCAACATATATATATACTGCTGCGGCGTGCAGCCCAATCCAATATTATATACTGCTGCGGCGTGCAGCCCGATCCAATATAGGTATATATATATATAATACCTCGCAATAGGTCCTCGACCCTATCCTAGTCAATATAGACCTGGCCTCTCAGGCTCACTCAGCTAGAATAAGGAATTCCACCCTATGTCTACCTCCAAGTACACATCTAAGTACTGGCTCATGATATGCTATACAGTTATAACTACGACTGAGTTTATGTATCTAACACGATATAAGGGTCACCTAGCTCTATAGGTTCCCTAATGCTCTACAGATCGGCACAAGGCCCCAAACATGGCTATTAGCCCAACTACACATTTATAATCTCATTATCAGTCATAATACACAGTATACTATTAGTCGGGAAGGACCAAGTCCAATCCCCAAATCCCAATGCCACCACGCTCGTCACATGACGCGTGTCTCATCTCTACATAGCACTGTATAGTGCAAGTACGGGGTTTCAAACCCTCAGTACATTATTTACTACCACCACTCACCTCGATCCGATAGAAGCCTTAATCCGCCTTGCGCTCGCCTCGTAATTCAATCACCTTGAATGCCGAATCTGCTCAAAATCAACGAGAATACATCAATATAGGCTAATTAAACACAACCCATTCGAAATAACTCAATTTACATCAAAATTCCCAAAGTTGCCAAAACCCGAGCCCCGGGCCCACATTCCGAAAATTTACGAAATTCACATTTCTGGAACCCTCATCTCGCCACGAGTCCATACATATAAAATTTACCAAAATCGGACTCCGTTTGCCCACTCAAATCGGTGTTTTTCTTCAATTTAGGCTTAGGGCTCAAACCCACAATTAATCTTCCATTTACAGAGAGAATTAACCAAGGATTTCATGTTAAAATGATGTAATTAAGCCACAAAACTTACCTCCGACGAATCCCCGATGAATTACCAACAATTCCCGTGAGTTTCTCTCTCTAGAACTCAAAAATGGCGTTTTGGGTGTATGAACCCGCGACCCCTCTGTTCTGTGATTTAACTCACTGCCAGAACGATTTCTTCTATGCGATCGCATTCCCCTTGTTGCGATCGCATAGAGCAAGTTTCCCATGCCTCCAATTTGTTCTCTGCGATCGCAGGCCTAGCCATGCGATCGCATAGCTTCGCATAAAATACCCTCCGCGATCGCAATCGAACCCCCCCGCGATCGCTATGCACAATTTCCGGACACTATGCGACCGCAATGCCCTCCATGCGATCGCATAGAGTAAACTTCACGCCCCCTTCCACTCTTCTATGCGATCGCAATCATCTCTATGCGATCGCATAGAGCAATTGCTGACTGCAATTTTCTGCAGAATTTTTCCAAGTTCTAAATGCCCGGTTGATGGTCCGAATCCATCCCGACGCCCCCGGGACCCCAACGAAAACCACCAACATACTCCAAAACATGACACGGACTTGTTCCAATCATAAAAACACCATACTAAACATCAAAATCACCAGTTACACACGGATTCAAGCCTAAATTTCTTAAAACTTTCCGAATTACACATTCGATCAAAAACCCGACCAAACGACGTCCGAATGACCTGAAATTTTGCAGGCATATCCAAAATAACATGACGAAGCTATATAAATTGTCGAATTCCATTCCGACCCCCGGATCAAAATCTCACCTACCGTTCGGATTTCGCCAAAATTCAACCTTAGCCAATTCAAGCCTATTTCTACACCGGACCTCCGAATTCAATTCCGATTGCTCTCCTAAGTCATAAATGATCCCCCGGAACTAGTCGATTCATCAGAATCCGGTTCCGAGCACTCTAACTCAATAGTCAACTCTTGGTTGACTTTCCATATTCAAGCTTTCTTCAAACATGCTATTTGTTTCATTTTCAATTCAAATCACTCCTAACTCACCCGATGTACTCTAATACTGTTATAAAAGCATAAAATATGTAATTGCAAGGTAACGGTGTGGAAATTCCCGTAACGACAGGCCGGGTCGTTACATTCTCCCCAACTTAAACCAAACGCTCGTCCTCGAGCGGACCCAAAGTTGTACTAGAAGCCACCCAATAGCTGAATGACCTTACCAAGCATATATTCGGGCGATCATACGTCACCCTATCTCACATAAGTCCGAAAACACCATATAGTCAAAATTTCACAGACCATCTGAACCATAAATCACATTGTACTTTCGAAATCATATGCCAATTGCAAATCCCATGCCTATACTCAGGATACACTCGAATCCACTGCAATAACCCATATTCACTACTCCGGTGAGATCGTATGATGTATCGACAACCCAATCACTCGAGACGATAGTCTCTAATCACAACAACTGGCCACAATAACCAAATACTAGCTGAAAACCTCTTTCATTAGATAGAGTCTTATTCCAACACCTCCATATCCTGCCCACGGCAGTTGAAGCACGCGATATACCGAACCCATCTCTCAGGTTAACCATTGGTGAATCTATTTCCCTTTTAAAACTCATACCACGATAGGTTTCGGAGCCAAACCTCGATTTTTACCTTTCTAACAAGCTAAGATCCAATATGCTCGTATTCATTAATGACTCCAACGGTTATTTCGATTCTAACACACCGCACTGGTGATATGACACCTCAACACCGGCCTAAGCCACGACGAGCACAACATAGGCTCCAATAAGAACGATCTGAACACGCTCGAATCATGACAACCGGCTCACACACAAGAGCTATAATTCAAATTCCTCAATACCATCACAACACATAACTGAAATCTTGTCTCACATCATAGAATTAGAGTACCTGAATCCTCCTCGAAAGGTCATAACATCACGTGGCTTTGCCACAATTCATCATTCTATCCGAACACCAATTCTCATGAAGCACCTCAAGTTACCAAGCTCAAACGGTCAGCCACACGCATATCTATGTCTGGACTCAAGCAATCAATCACACTTGCGGTGATACAATAATATTCGCTATCAAATCCTGAAAGGACACAACCGATGTGCTATTCCCCGAGCGATGCCTAATACGGACTATTCCTCAGAAGCTAGGAAGTACTGTATACACGGTAACATACCACTAACTACATTTTCACAATATTCTGTTGCGGCGTGCAACCCGTTCCAACAGCATACATGTGGCGGCGTGCCACCCGATCCCGATACCATACATGTGGCGGCGTGCCACCCGACCCAAATACTATACCTGTGGCGGCGTGCCACCCGATCCACGAATACACCTAGCAAAGGGAATGCACATCGAGACAAGTCGCTCATTGCAACAACATATACATAGCCTCAAGCTCGGCCACCTGCATTGCACCCGTCAAAGTTCCCCAATACTGGAACTGAATCAATGGTAGATACTTCTACACTAACATCCGCCACTAAGATCCAACTGACAAAGCAATGCCTACCAGCCGTCCGCTGGTCCTGTGTACAACTACTCTGTTGGAGCATACTTTGATGCTCTCTGCTACGCAATTTGTGCCATTTTCCGACATAGCCCATATCACATTAGTCTAGACGACCCGGCTTATGTCAACCAGTCTGAAATAAGGTATCATAACCCAAATTCATCATATCAAGCTAAGAGCTAAACGGTGCTGATACACACGATATACAACCACTGCATAGGCGGATTACGAGAACTTCTAGTCTCCAACACATACATAACACAGGAATCACTATGCCTGATTCCGTACTTCACCGTGCGATTACATAACGCACCTCAAGCGTCCATTCATCCCAAGAAAGCCATTCATAAATTTCACTATGTCATCAACGACTCAATTATTACAGTCGATCCCACAAGAGAATACCACCATACCACTGGATATCATCAGTTTACATTACCTTGTCCTTTTTGGATCATATTCCCTGCCAAGTTAATAGAATAGCAATACCGTTTTCTTAAATCATCAGAAAGATATTCTTAATTCATCTGCAGCTGTTCGCGCTGCTCAATAATTTTATTGACTTCCCATATATTATGAACTGTTCTCAAAACCTAGAATATACCATTATCAACTTTCCATAACACATCGCGTATACCATACTAAGATAACATGGAAATTCTTATCCCTTTCCTACGCCGCAAACATCGACGCAATCAACTAGTCAAGGACTTTTATGATCTCATATAGAGAAAACTCATTACACATTCCAAGCATTGCATACCAACAGGAAATACACTCATTTTTCAAACCACATTAAAACACATCATAAACTCTTTCTCCCAATCACATTGCATAAGTTAAACTGGCAGGACTGAGTCCTTATACCCATATTATACTCATATTGGGTTACACGACTGCCAACACTCAAAAGCTTTATTGCACAATATCTGCAAGACTCCTTACTTCAACCACATACCAGGAATCAATCGTATTCCTTTTTATACCATTCTGGTTTATTAACAAGTTGTTCCATTTACCCAGTTTCCTTTCTGATTCATCTCTAATTTCATATCAGCCTTTACTGTAGTACGACAACGCCTCAACCCTTTTTACCACACAAGACTCGTACACAAGACCACACGGCCTGAGACCCATAGGCCACTGAATACTCTCTCAATGTTTCCCAAAAGTACCACATTCAACCACACGTTATTATTACTTCCCAATACGGATACGTAGAATCCCATCATTCACATGATATAACACAAGCCTTGATCTTTTCTAACGAAACCGCCATCTTTAGCCATATACACAATCTTAAGACACCTTACCGTTACAAGCAAAGTCTTGAACACCGCAAACAATTCTCGGGCGTCAGTCATCCTTATTCAGCTGTAATTCAACTGTCTTATTGAACAGAACCACTCGTGCCTTATTAGAATTCCGACACTGCAGATCATGATTACATACAGATACTATTAGCTATCACTCTTTTCTATACACCAAGCATTCCTTACCAACCTCGGTTCAAAATACCCTAGTATTTCTTCACATCTACGAAGCACCATAACTTTTATCAGAATTTTCCCAACATACTTAGAGACAGAATCAACATAGCACACAACAGTGCAATCACTTAATCAATAACAACCTCCCCAACTTAGCTCGAAGCCATTCATCGAAGCACTTTCAACCACTCATATCAAGTATTACTCAAATGATGCCACAAAGTTCTAGTTAGATTAAACTCAAGTCATTTACAAGCTTCTGCGGAGATTCGAATCATCAGAAATATTAACCCTTTTGCAATTCTTGCATTCATTCACACACAACGGTCGCGCCCTCTTTAGGTGGCAAAATCTTTTCTAAGTCCCGAATTTTCCAAAAATTTCTGCAGAGTTTCCTTTGTAAATTGGCCTATCCACCGCCAGAGAATCACCAAACCATTCTAACAATACATCCACAACTCAACAAGATATCACAATGTATTTCAACAACATTAAATCTCAATACTATACGAATCATATTATCACAATTATACCTGAGCATGTACTGCACTTGCTCGAATCATAACATATATCAAATACCTTTCAATAGGATACACATAGCATAATCACTTTAGTCTTCCCGAGTTTGAACTCGTTCCGCTACACATAAGGCACTTTACCTTCCAATTAAGAGGCGATGAAAATATTTCTCACGCCCATAGCTAGGGCCTACATATCAGATCACAATAAGAATCGAATACCTTACGGCTCACCCATTATCAAACTGCCATTTTCCCAATTAAGGTCAATACTGATCGTATGAATTTCGTAATACCGGCTCGCGAAATTAGCACCTTGGTGCTCAAGCCATAGACAAAGATCTGGCCTCGAGTCCTCCCGACTGGCCCAACATGAACTCACGGAGATTATATCTCGCCCCTCGATCGGGGAATTGCAAGCCATAAGGCAATTACATTACTGAGCGCTCGATGCGTACACAGACGTGTGGAAGGAATTTCAAAAATTATATCTCAAGCCGAATCAAGTACGCACGATAAGAATTCCAAGAAATGTGAAGTGTTTCCTAAAGGTTCGCAGCCTCCCGAGGATAAGTACAGGCGTCCCCGTACCGATCCACAAGACTCTACTAACCGGCTCAAGACTCACGAGGCCTAGTAAACCTAGGCTCTGATACCAACTTGTCACGACCCCAAATCCGGTCGTGATGGCGCCCAGCACATTGCTAAGCCAGCCTGACCAATCAATAACAATAACGGGGCTAGAAGCTCTCTTTAGGCCATTTAAGCATATCAAGTCATGAGCAACAGTGATATAAATATGTCAAACAGGGAACCAAGTCCCAAAACATATTAACTCCCTCAGACCGAAGGGTCAAGAGTCATGAGCCTCTAAAGAACGTAAGTGTAATAAGGTTTACAACCAAAGATCGGAGCGGAAAGAAATAATCAATACATAAATCAAGACAGTAGGAAGAAATATCGGGTCCTGCGGACGTCGGCAGCTACCTCGAAGTCTCCATAGAATGGCGATAACACAAACAGGTGCGATAGCTCAACTGCCCTCCTAATCATGTATATCTGCACACACAAAAATGCGGGGGAGTGGGGTGAGTATATTTCAACTCAGTGAGTAACAATAATAAACAACGACTGGAAGTGAGAACACCTGTACTATCACTATACAGTTCTAAGGGTAACCTCACAGGTAAGTCATCACTATAATGAATACCCCCAATATCCAGTCCACATCTATGCCATCTAGGTCCCACACCGACCACATTCTCACTCATACCACTACGGTATACAGCTATCTCAATATATGGAGACATATACATATGTCTATATCATATCAATATTTTAGTATATATATGAATATGAATAAGTATGATACTGCGGCGCGTAGCCCGCTCCAATACATATACCGCTGCGGCGCGCAGCCCGCTCCAATACATATACCGCTGCGGCAGACTTCGGAGGGGCTCCTTAGGCCCAAGCGCTATGATACTGTGGCGTGCAGCCAGGTCCACCATATATTACTGCGGCGTACAGTCCGATCCAAATTATATATATATACATATAATATTATAATACCGCGCTCACTGGAATGTGTGCAGACTCAGACTCCGAAGGGGATCCTACAGCCCAAGCGCAATAATACTGCAGCGTGCAGTCTGTCCCACATGTATATTACTGCGGCGTGCAGTCCGATCCAATATATATACTGCTGCGGCGTGCAGCCCGATCCAATATAGGTATATATATATATATAATACCTCGCAATAGGTCCTCGACCCTATCCCAGTCAATATAGACCTGGCCTCTCAGGCTCACTCACCTAGAATAAGGAATTCCACCCTATGTCTACCTCCAAGTACACATCTAGTACTGGCTCATGATATGCTATACAGTTATAACTACAGCTGAGTTTATGTATCTAACACGATATAAGGGTCACCTAGCTCTATAGGTTCCCTAATGCTCTACAGATCGGCACAAGGCCCCAAACATGGCTATTAGCCCAACTACACATTTATAATCTCATTATCAGTCATAATACACAATATACTATTAGTCGGGAAGGACCAAGTCCAATCCCCAAATCCCAATGCCACCACGCTCGTCACATGACGCGTGTCTCATCTCTACATAGCACTGTAAAGTGCAAGTACGGGGTTTCAAACCCTCAGTACATTATTTACTACCACCACTCACCTCGATCCGATAGAAGCCTTAATCCGCCTTGCGCTCGCCTCGCAATTCAATCACCTTGAATGCCGAATCTGCTCAAAATCAATGAGAATACATCAATATAGGCTAATTAAACACAACCCATTCGAAATAACTCAATTTACATCAAAATTCCCAAAGTTGCCAAAACCCGAGCCCCGGTCCCACATTCCGAAAGTTTACGAAATTCACATTTCTGGAACCCTCGTCTCGCCACGAGTCCATACATATAAAATTTACCAAAATCGGACTCCGTTTGCCCACTCAAATCGGTGTTTTTCTTCAATTTAGGCTTAGGGCTCAAACCCACAATTAATCTTCCATTTACAGGGAATTAACCAAGGATTTCATGTTAAAATGATGTAATTAAGCCACAAAACTTACCTCCGACGAATCCCCGATGAATTACCACCAATTCCCGTGAGTTTCTCCCTCTAGAACTCAAAAATGGCGTTTTGGGTGTATGAAC